>CATIWR010048927.1:0-70622 GCA_949677035.1 Omphalea diandra | reverse complement strand
AAAGATTTCCTAATCTTAGAAAGAGCAAACTTAACCCTAGAGGCGATGAACCTTTTCAAGTTTTGGAAAAGGTTAATGATAATGCATATAAGATTGACTTGCCTAGTGATTACAATGTTAGTGTTATTTTCAATGTTATTGATTTATCTCCTTTTGACTTTGATGAAGGTATTGATTCGAGGACGAATCCTCGTGAGGAAGGAGGGAATGATGCACATATCCAAGGCAAGTCGAACATCCCCTTTCAACTTTAAGGCCCAATCACAAAGGGAAGGCTCAAAAGGTTCAAAGAAGTAATTGAGTTATTCATGCAACAAGTAATAACCATTGCATTAAACTAAGAATAACAAAGGAAGCAAAAAGCCCAATTATGTGGAGAAGACAGCTTGGTCTCTTCAAACGAGGTGTTCAACTTGATCCATTGGAGCCCACCATGTGGAAAAGCCTTTTGGAGACCCAATTCGGCCAAGTATGGAGATTGTCTTATTTCTTTCTTATTATGCCAAATACCTCCCTAAAACTAATTAAGAATTTTTGTATTTACAGAAACTTTTTTTATAATTAGAAAAATATCAAATGTATCTTTTAGCTATTTCCTATTTAGTTTAGGAATATCTTTTTTTTTCCTAAATAGATTAGGCAGATTGCAAAGACTATTTAGGAAATATTCTTAGGGTAAAGGCTATAAATACCCTTCTTGTTCAACCAATAAATGAATGAAGAATATTTTTTTTAGCAAAATTGTTTGTAAAAGTTAATTCTTTTGAGTTCTTAATACGACTTTGTGAGATTGTTGAGTAAGTTCTTAATAATTTCACAAACTCGTTTAATTTAAATTTTAAATTATTTAGTTAATTTAATATTGAGATCAACAGCTCTTGAATTTTTATAATTCAAGTTGTTAGAAATAAGTCTTCTAGAGCTCTAACTAAGATTAAATAGTTCATCTTATTTGATTTTTGAATTGAAGGCTTGGGACTTATGCTACATACGAATAAGACCTTGTTCAATAGTGAACTTAGGATTCCATCAATAAATAAGATTTTTTTTTCTAAACTGCATCAGTGAATGATATAAAATGCAGCATTCAATCACTCGGATGCTTTCATATTCCTCAAATCTTTTAAACAACAGTTAATCCAAGAGATTTTCAAGGGGTTGAAGCAGGGGTCTAAATAACAATGATATGTAACTGTTTTGGCCATTTGGTAACAGATTTTAGGTGGGAGAGAGATGATAGGTTATTAGAAATAATTTAAGATGCTTTTATGGTAACATTTAGGTTTTTCTATTACCATGCCGTTATGTTAAATTTTAAATTATGTGCAATTTATTAATTATTTCTGATAATTTTTATCATTATCCTAGACAATTTTACCGAAATAAAAATTGTCCAAAGTGCTAGATAATTACACTTACTAATGAAATTATGACCTAGATACTTTGAAATTATACTAATTATAGCATTGTAAAATAATAACGTACACAATACTTTAGTATTCACCTTGATTGAATTAGTGATTTGCATAAAACAAAAAACATTTATTTATTATACTAGAAACTAAAATGAATGCGAATATACTACACTTCATTATTTAATATGAAAAGATAAAATTACAATATTTAAAGGATCGTTGATTTCTTCTTATGTTTTAGTCATTTTGTAATAACTAAAAAATTTCATAGCAACGATGATAATTCAAACAGATTCAACCCGAATCTATATCACTTATTGTAGTTAGTTTTTCCATCTAAGAAAAGCACAGAAATGTTGTTGGGGCTAGTGTTGGCATTGTGGAAACATTTCAAAATGAAGACGCATGGAAATGGTTCCAATAAACATGTTTCTTCACCTTTTTTTTTTTTTTTCCCTAAAAAAAGGGACCAAAAGTTAAAATAGATTGACAGATTGATCTCTTTTCTCTCTCACCTATAACAATCTTTGTTCTCTACCTCTTTCAACAATTGCAACTTGCGTGGCTTGTGACTTCCATGACCATAACGTTGACGACCTTAGCCCTTCAATCTTAGGGTTTAGGCTTCCTACTCAATCCTAAAAATGGAGGCTAACTATTGTGTTCAGCCACTTATTCTGCTTCGACAGGGCTGCACTAGTTACCCTTCTTCATTGTGTTAGGCTTCCTCTCTTTTAGTTGACTCTTTGATTGCTAAATTTGATTGCATGTCATACTTTTACCAAATTTTAAAGAGGTTTATTTGTGGGTAATGGGTTGATGAGTAATTGGTGGGATTTAATTATTGGCACTTGGCAACATGGGAATATTTATGTAAGTACAAACAACATGCACTCATGGTTTTTGTGTGAATTTGTTTGGTAGTTAATTGCTCAATCAGTTACAAACAGGTGTTAAATACTGTTATTGTGTTGTGCATGTGTATATTGATTTGGACCCTTGATTGTCCTTAGTTATCCTTAATAGTTTTTTTTTTTTTTTTGTGGGTATAATTTTATAATTGTAACACTTCAATAATTAATAAAAAAAATTAATATATATAAGTATACCCCTATATTTTGTATATTTATAAGTTTCCCCCATCTTTCCATTTCCAACAATTTCCGTGTTTTTTGGTGTTTCCGTTTCCGCTTTTCCATTGCTATGCTACATAGTCTTCCATTATTCAAAATCATGGGTTAAAATACCGTTATTCCAATGATGAAAACTCATAATTATACATGACTATGACTGAATGAATAACATCGTGCAATTTGCATGAGTAAATACAAATTAACATTGAGGGGTTTGAACTGCGATAAGAAAGAATGAGGTTGGACCTAACCAAACACAAATAGTATAGGTAAAAGCAATAAAAAAAAAAAAAAAAAAAACCTTTGAAATGCTACTACATATTTAGTACACAAAGCAAAAATGAAAATCTAGCAGTGAATATGGTTCATAATTCAACACCGCAACAAAAAACATAGATTGCAGATGGAGGCTCTTATTCGTTCTCTTTCTAATGGTAAAACATAGTTAACTATTATGATATTTTAAAATAAAATATAGAAAACATACTGGATGCTTGAATCTTAGTTCAGACTTTGGAGAGCTACAGGTTACCAGTGGGATCAGATAAAACAAGTGTCCCGCAAGTATCCAGTACCATGAAGGTAGAATGTCATAGCATTTGTCCATATTCAATTATGAAACCAACCTAAAGCAGTATAAAGAGCCAACTAAATTTAGCAATGCATAGAACAAATATACACATGTTGCTTTTACTGATAATGCTCCTAACCAGCCAACAAATTTTTGGTGCACATAAGATCCATTGGTTTGAGTATTCAGACAGAAACAATATTTAAAACAACTAACAATTTTAACATATATCTTACCATTAGCTTCCCGTACATTTCTCAGGGCAACTGCAACAGCTTTGATGACAATGTCATTCACTGATACTTTAATATCATGTTGCTCTGTAAGTTGAGGAAGCACCATTTCATAAGCTATCCGCTAAACTATTGTGTCCACAGAAACAAACTAAAAAGCTGAAGTTCAGTATTCTATACCTTTGAGCTCCTTTCTGAAGGAAAGGAGAGGATCCAGTATAACATCTGAGACACCATTGATAGAGTTAGAGCAAAGATTGTATAACAGAGAAATATGAAATACCATGTAGAGTTACACAACCTGTTGATAAATACAAAT
Organism: Omphalea diandra; assembly: GCA_949677035.1. Lineage (NCBI taxonomy): Eukaryota > Viridiplantae > Streptophyta > Magnoliopsida > Malpighiales > Euphorbiaceae > Omphalea > Omphalea diandra. The sequence continues at coordinate 66,951 of CATIWR010048927.1, read as the reverse complement.
GTGGTGTAGCTTGTTTTGATTCCAATAGCCTTCTTGCTATAACCTGCAAACTTATCATGAATTGTTAAACAAATTTTTCTTTAACAAAAAGGCAATTGAAAAGATAGAGGGACACAATCCAAGCATAGGCAAAGAATGCAAAAGAAAAAAAACCAAAACAAGGAGTAAGAAAACCTCTAAAACATCAAAAAAAGTTAAAAGAACAGGGGGGAACAAAGAGAGGAACTAGAAACAGGTGAAACCAGAATCCACCAAAAAATGGCAAGGAAACAAAACCTCTTTTTCACTTCACCCTATTTCTATTTTGAATACCAGAAACCATATTCATATATTGCAACTCATTCACTAATACTCATGTCACATCCAACAAACTATGAAAAAAGATCACAATAACAAATGTATAGCAACAACGTAACTAAAAACTGCACAGCAACAAACAGAATAATGGGACTTGCAAATAGAAAACAACCTACTTGCTCTCCACTTAACAGTAAATGGAACCTGCCTTGCGAATTTGAGTATTTGGAAAATCTTCAAAAGAATCTGATTGCTGTGAGTGGGATTCTAGCAAAACTGAGGCTGAAGCTTCTGGGCCTTTTTGAGGCGATGGAGCTACTTTATCCTTGGGAGAAGATTTTCTTGAAGATCCCTGTCCTGACTTAATTGCAGCCAGAACATCACTCTTTAAAAGAGTGCCATGAGAACCTGATGCCTTTAGTGTCGACACCTCCAATCCATACTCTGAAATCAACAACTTTGCAGAGGGACTGATCCTGGTAAAATTTTCTCTCTCTTCTATACCTTCATTCTTCAAATCACGATAGGAAGATATTTCTTCCTTGACCTCCACAAAATCACTAAAATTAACCTTCATACTTTCAATATCATCTGGATTTTCAACCTGGAAAAACACCACCATCAGTGTCTCCCCTCCCTCAGATGACCACCACTTCAATACAAATTACAGGCAAGTGAAATTAAAGGCCTTGTTCAGCATTTTCCTTTTCCCTTTTCTAGTTTTCTTCTCCTTTTCCTTGTTTTCTAATTTTCATTTTTCAAATGTAGATTTGAAAACTGGAAAACATGTTAGATTCGAGTTTTCCATTTTCCATTTTTCCCTTCATTAGGTTTTTTAAAAAATAAGCATTACTTAATGCAAATATTAATTATTTAAACATACATATATAAATAGTTGCATAGACTAATCAGTTAAATGTACAATCTTTCAATCCAAATATACATAAATTTAAAAACTACCATGCCAATTACTATAGAACTATATAATATAACAAGCATTGGTATACAAACTCTGTTTTCCAATCTTTTTAGGGCCCATTTAGTACCACTTTGGTTTTTTTGTTTTCCATTGACAGTTTTCTGAAAACAGGTTTCTTTTCCATATGAACAAATACATTCTTCCCATAGCATTATAGAAGACAATCAAAATACTGTCAACAACAAAAACCAAATGAAAAAAAAAAAAAATGCCAACAATCTTGAAATACCAAAATCCAATTAGTATAACGCTAATAATCTTGAAATTCTGAACTCCAATCAATATTTTAAATTTGAAACATCAAACAATGCATCAATTGAAATATAGTCATTTAATTTTTCAAATACAACTCTACCAATTATAATTCAAAAATCCAAACATAAAAAAAATATAAGATTAGTAAAAACGAAACTCTAATGAATCTAAAATGTAAATTACAATTTTGAAACAATTACAATCAGGAACTCTCTAAGATTGTCCATACCAATCCATTTGCATAGACCACCAATCCATTAAGCAAACTTGCAAATTTCAAATATTACTCTTTGAAAATGAAAGAGAACCATAGAAATTGAAAATAACCAAAAAACAATTTGGATTTGCAGAATGTAACAGCCATCTTTAGGAAAAAAGGATATGAGGTGAAAAAGATAAAGGAACAATCAAGGAGGGAATTAAAAGATTGATTTTATCAAAAAGAGTGTGATGGTGACTATGATAAGGAGAAGAGGACAAAATGATAAAGAAATAAAGAATAAAGGGGGGAAAAAGAAAGAAGTCATGTAAAAAAATCATGAAACCAGGATTTTTGGTTTCTAGAATAGTGTTTTTTTTTTTTTTTTTTTTGTAGTTTTTGATAAGCACTAAAAAAGGAAAACTACACCACGTGCCAAAAGGTTCTTTCTTTAGCAAAAACAAACAAAAAAGATCATAAACCGCTACGACACAAAATGACCCCTTAGAATAATTTTCTGAAAAACAAGAACTCTTTTCCATAAGAAAACAAGGCCAACATGTTTCCATAAATTAAACACACAATGAAGAGATCAATAACATCATCACTTCATGACAGCTTAAAAAATATTAGTTTCTCATGTGAACAATAACCGAAACTTACTGATGTAGTGTCAAGAATAAAGACTGCAATACACAAAAGAAATTATAAAAGCACTTAATTTGATTTATATGATAATTATCTAAAATACAAAACTGACAATAAAGAACCCTTAATAATAATATTAAAAAAATAAAAAATCCAATAATAATTAGATAAGTTTATTTCCTATATTTCTTTCTAAAATCTGTAGACCAGAAATCTTTAATTGGTTGTGCATCACTTACAATGACTGCAATTGGTTGTCCCACAGCCACATCCTTTGAACCTTCGGGAACAAGCATCTTTGCTAAATACCTGCACTCATAATTTACAAAAAAGATTGTGAAAAATCTATCACATGTAGCATGACATTCAACATCAATTACAACTGATTTATATCAGAAATATTATTTACAAGTAAAGAAATTTAAGAAAAGGACACCATGAGAGCAACAAGCCACATGCAAATAAAGATCATTTCTAAATTTGAAAGCAGGTAGCATATCATAAAATCCAAAAATGTGGTACATAAAGCAAATTATCTTTGAGCTTTGAGAAAACAAACCCTCTCAAAATCTCTCTCTGTGTCTACCCCCCACCCCACACACACACACAAATGACGAGAGAAATCAATTCTAAGGCATTATTTTCCTTCTTTGTGCAAGTGTATCAACCCTCATCCCCATAGTCTGTCTTGAATAGATTCAGCTTCTAAATAGGAGATTCCATCAAAATAGCAAACCTCATTTCAATACCCGTTTTGTTTTATTGAACAAAAGGATTCAGCCATATTCTCAGCTAGATAGCATTTATCAAACATGATTCCAAGATCTCAAACCATGCTAATTTATTTAATAATAATAAATATTATTAATTTATTCAATAATTTAATAATATACTTTAATATTTTAGTATTAATAATTAATAAATTAATATAATTTAACAAATAATATAATCTAATATTTAATAAATAAAAAAATTAATATTTAATAATATAATTAATAAAAAATAGTTAATAAATAATATAATTATAACAATAACAAATTAATAAATAATTATAATATTAATAATAAATATTTAATAAATAATATTAGTGCATTTCTTGCAAGGACCTGATAATAAGAGTTGTACTAGATCAAAATAACCTCAACTATTATATCTAGCCCCATGCACCCTTTGTGCATCCACAACTATGTTATATATCAGACTGAAGAAATAGAGAAAATCTTTGAATTCAAATCTTAACAGTTGATCATGAGGATATGTTTCAAGACACAATTCCATGGAGGGAACATAGGATTACTCAACACACTAGATCATGTAAAAACAAGAAAGAAATCCCAACAAGACAATAAGAATTCTCTGAGGATGACTCCTTTCAACGATGAATCTCTTAAACTGCTTGACAAAAAGTGAAAAGATTAAGCAAAAACAGACCAATTTGTGCCAAGAATGTCATTATCAATTGCACCATTTTGATGAACAATGCCTTGTATTTCAAAAACTTTTCTACAATGGGAAGCCAAATGCCCATTTCCTTGAATTTGGCACCATAAGGTAGATGAAGGTTCATCCAAGGAAGAGACCTCCTTTACACACCGTTGCCTGCTAAGAGAACCTATCCACTAATTCACCCACAGGAATCATCTCACTTAAGTTCAAATAAACTTTCAGCCAAAAGACAATAGCAAGGCATAGCAAAATGCACATTTAAGTTGATGATTTGATCACACTCTGCACAACTGGAAATGACTATGTTAATTGTGACAGAGGAGACATAATCACTTGCCCTTCTCTCCTTCCCACCTTAATCCACATAAAGGCCCTGATTCATTGCTTTAGAAAAGCATCTGGCTAAGAAATTCCATCTCCAATATATGGACTAAATACCTCTGTTGTTGACAGAGAAAGGTCAAACAGTGAAAATAAATGTGCCCTAGATTAGCATCAGCAACAAAGATAACACCTTAGACTTGTATGTAACTTGATCAAGCCCAATATATGCTCATGAGTTAAATCAGCAGATTACGCTCGTGTAAAAGTTGTCAAACAACAAATAATTTCAAAGAAAACAATTATACCCCTCTTCAAGACTTTCAAATTCAAGGGTGGCCTTGTCTGTCTCTATCTCACATATGACATCACCCCCTACGATCTGTTTAGGAATGGACAAAGGACAAGAGAACAAAGCATGATAATTTAAACAATTAGAATATGCTAGCAGAATTAACCTCTAATTTATCCCAACAAACTAACCTTGTCTCCTTCTTTTTTTCTCCACTTGGCAATGTTACCGTGATTCTGTGCATAGAAAAGCAACAATTAGATTTTGCAACAAAAGAGGAAATTCAGCACAATGGAGCCAGACTGGGATAACGTAGCTTATATCTCAGTCTATACTTTCCTACCATCGTTGGCGATAATGCAGGCATTTCAAGAACCATGTGAGGAGAAAGTTCAGATGCCTTGACTGTAACAGAGCTGGACCCCTTGTCTTCACTTTTGGCATCCTGGTTAGATGACTTCTCTTTAATCTCTGATCCACTACTAACAGTTGAATGGACATTTTTTATGTCATCTGCATCCTCAACCTTGTGAGGTCATCAAGTGTGTTAACAATATGTTAACTGAATGATTGATACTCTCAACAGAAGTCGTGGATAAAGCATAAAGGAAGAATATCAATATTCAGATTTTGTGAACAACAGTAAAACATAAAATTATAACTTAAATGACATCAAAGACACTGAAGAATGCTTCAGTAAGAAGATATCAAGGAACTATGACATAAATATGACACAGAAAGTGTAGATAAGATAGAAATCACTTTTCCTGGAATATTATATTTCTCCCTTGTGTTTAAAGCAAAAGAATTTTCTACAAATGATCTTTTCTCCCACAAAAACAGGATTATCCATCATCCACAGTGTTTTGAAGGGAAAAAGGATAATTCAGATATAAGATTTTAGACTATCACAACTTACCGTTATGGCAATCGGCTGTCCTACAGGCACGTCCTTTGAACCTTCAGGTACCAATATCTTTGCCAAAAACCTGAATGAAGGCAAAGAAATTCCACGAAAGTTTGAAATTGGGGAAAAAAAGGGAAGTGTATGCTAGCTCTCAGGTCCAAAATAATGCAAACAAATTATATTCTGATTAAGAGAATAAGATGAGAGCTTCAAAAGCACAAAATGTAGCACGTTCTCATTGTCAATGAACAGCATAAAGAACTGAAATTAAAATGCAGAAAAAGGAGAGAATAAAAATTATTAGAAAAAAAAAAAGGAAAGAAAAAACATAAATTACCCCTCTTCAAGACTTTCAAACTCAAGTGTAGCTTTGTCTGTCTCTATTTCACACAGTACATCGCCCATTCCTATCTGTTAGATTGGTTCAGCAGCGCAGAATGAGAGCACATGCATGCAGCGAACAAGTTATCACCATTTAGTCATGACTTGTGAGAAAGGATTATTCCAAACTCATCACCTGTTACATAAAACTCACCTTATCTCCTTCTTTCTTTCTCCATTTTGCTATGTTGCCTTGAGTCTGTACAAAAGAAAATGAAGACAACCTTGATGTCTTACAGGAGAGAAGAAAGTCCGAAGAAGAGAGGATGGCTTACTATTATATTATCCCTACATATCTTACCATAGTAGGAGACAAAGCTGGCATTCCAATTACCATATGAGGTGGAAGCTCTGAAACATCAGAGAGAACAAGTTGAAGAACACATATAAGAACAGATCCAACAGAAAAATCATAATAAAACACACTGAACAGAGAAGGTCAGACCCTACATAAGAAATCATGATCTTTACTCATACAAATTGAATTTTGAAATATTAAAGCTTCCATTGACATGATTTCCTTTTTTTTTTTTTTTTGGTGATAAGCAAAGAAATTTTTTTGAGAATGAAAAGAAGAGAGCAACCATGGAGGGAAATAAATCCTCCGCCAAAAAAAAAAAAACTTCAAAAGACAGCCACAGACAAGAAGAGAAAATGCAGTTTGATCATCAAATTATTTGTTCAAAATTTGGTGTCAATAAAATGGCATTGCCGCACACAACATACACAGTAAAAGGTACACATTAAGTGAGTTAAGAAGTTTTATAATAAGGCTATGCAATTTTATTTCCATTATACACCAATATGATCTACATGCATGTATATGAAGAAAAAATAATTGATATTTCTATAAAACATCCTTTCAATTACGTCCTGGCAAAGTGGAGATGAAAAGGAATAATTAACATTTCCTGATGACACAGGACAAACTAAACTCTTTTAGTTTATTTTACTACTCACAGCCCATTATTATTCTGAAGTCCTTGTGTGTTCAAACTTTAATTTGCTTGAGTTAGTCCTTGTGTACATCACTTGGGAACATGCTTAAATAAATAACTAGTTCCATGTACATAATAGAGTCATAAAAGTCGGACCTGGCCCATAACTCCATATGCATTGCCAACCCACTTATTCAAGGAGGAGAAAAACAGCAAGCCTGAGTCAGTATGAGCCCAGCATTATACAGCTGGTTTATGGGTGGACCTCTAGTACTCCAGATCTGTATGGGACTATAATCTATATCATATAGTAACTAATAAATTAGCAGAAATATTGATACATTAACTGAATGGCAACTCGAACATCAACTAATTATTGACAGTGCCATCACTCCCACAGTTAAACAGTAACAACTTTTCCCCAAACAATGTATTGGATTCAGACAAAATTGTTCTAAAAATAGAATTGAGAAGTTAAAACCAGCCCTTATAAACAGATAATGGACATGCAACCAAGCAAGTTCCTTCAAGGAATAAATGAAAAAATCATAGAGATACAAACATAAACACAAATTATTAGCTAAGTACAAGACGATGATATGTACCTTCAGATGAGAAATGATGAAGACCAATTCGCAACTGCAAAATCACAGACAACATTAAAATTAAAAAAAAATAAAAAATAAAAAAAAAGACATCTAAATCAATAGAACAGATAAACTTAATACTAACCTTGAGCTGCAAAGAACTATCACGCACTCCAGTGGTCATGGATAAGGAAGCAGGCCTGATGCACATAATCATAGGTGAATTACCAACAAAGAAACAAACAGAGAATAAATAAAAATACAGAGAGTTAACTTGGTGGATTCATAGTTGTGAAAGGTGCGCCTGAGGCGCAAGACGCACCCCCTAGTGCCTTAAGCCCTGCAAGGCGAGCAATCTTACAAAGGTGCGCACCTTTGTGCGCCTGGGACAACTAGCAAGACACTGCCAAGGCGCCCCTTTGTGATATTTTGCTTTTTGTGTGTTTGTTTTTAAATTTAAATATATCATATAATCCAAGCTGTTCATTTATAATTTGAACCATCTACTTTAAGTTCTAAAATTGCTTACTATAGGCTTACCCACACTTAATAATCTGAAGAAAAAAGAAAAAAATTAGGTCAAAAGATAGAAGCAGCAGCACATCATGCAGATAAGAAAAGAGGGAGACAACAGCACTACTTCAGCTGACAAAACTTTCAAGTATGATAAGATCACCACTTCTTCTTCTTCTTCTTCGTATTCTTTTTAATTTTTGCGTATATAGTGTTGTTATAATGCCAAATTTTTACTGGACTTTTAGCTATTGAAGAAGATAAGAGAGAAGATTGAAGAAAAAGAGGATTTTGAAGAAGAAGAAGAAGAATATGATTATATTGATCTTAATGATGATGATTGATGATTATGGACTACAATTATAGTTTTATCATAGAAGATGTTTTAGGAATTGTAGTTGTAGGACTATAATTATAGTCTTATGTCTCTTAAATATGCTAAGCTTATAACTTTAGTCTTGTGTTGTATTTTTAGTCCTATTAATTTTATTTTATGATTTTTATTTTGCACCTAACTTCTCTAAAGTGCACACCTACACTTTGCACATTGGTTCTAGGACCCCTTTGCCCTTCAGGGCTCCTTTTGCGTTTAACAACTGTGGTGGATTTAAAACCTAACTCAATGTAATTTGTGAAAAATGAAAAAGCTTGGATTACAAACAACCGACCAAAGTCAATTTTCTTGAAGTAACATTTTGTTATTTCTAATTTGATCGTATCCTTTGCTAACAACCTTAGTAGATGTGGTTCGTAGTCAAATGGATGTGCTAGTGCTTTTTCGCTTGGTCTAGTTATGAGTTCGGACTTTCCATACCAATTTTCATTCTAAGTGACAAAAAAGGGTCACATGAAAGAAAGAAGCTAATTCCTTTAAAGGGAACATGTATAAAAGTAATGGCAACAAAATTTATTTGCAAAGCTTGATGTAAAAGCGATAGAACCACATAAAGAAGTAGTAGCAGGTTTTATTAATAACAAATGAAAAGGTTAATAGCCAGTAACCTTAACAAGGAGCCATTGCCATGCACTAAAGCGTTTTGCCCACTGGAACAACTGCATCAACAAGTTATACATATTAAACTATAGCTTATTGCATACATAAAAGATAATTAGTTCGTAAAATGTAGCATATGTTGGAGGCAGATGCAAAAATTCTCTAGTCCATGGTACCCTACAAAGTTCGCTTACAAAGGACCAAGCAATCAAACTAGGACAAAAACTTTAGATGCTGTGAACCATTATACTTAGCCATATTTTTTCCACATGGCAGAAGAGCAACAATTAATGAATGAGCCGACAACATTCGGCCCATTTTTCTGCAGGAACCAAACGGCAGGGATGCAAGTTCTATCAGAGACAAAGTTAATAGTCTAATAAAGCAGTCCAATCTGATATCCAACTTCCAAACAAAATTTGTTAGCAGTAGAATGTCATACATTAAATTGAAGTTCACTTCAAACATTCGCTCCCCAATATTAAAGTCGCCATCATGATGAACCAAAAACACATAACTTTCCAAGTAAACCCGGAAAAAAAAAAAAAAAGGACCCATCATTCCATAATTATGGAAGGACTTCAACCCTTAACGCAACTAGAACAATTCAAACACAAACACCTCACAAACGCTTATACTCACTTATCATGCATTACGTACAAGTCAATTTTCAGAAAATACTAAGTTTTGACAATCCAAAACTCTCAAAATCTCCATTTCCGCAAAGAAAAGCGTATCAAATAGCACTTCAATTCTTCTTCCAATACGAAAATCGATCATTGACTGCTTGTGTCAATACGATCTTCAAAAAAAAAAAATTTGTTAGCATGAGCAGGGAAAGTACCGAGCGAGAGATCGAGAGGAAGAATAGTAGGTGGAGAGAAAGCGAGCTGTGAAGAGAGAAGGGGAGCGTGAGATCACCGGATGTCTGAGCCGGGAAAGCACCATAATATTATTCTCTTCTCTTTTCTTCAACTACTGTGCAGAGAGAGAGATTGGAATAGAAAATCCAAAGAGGATTTTGAGAAAATTTCAGATCGCAAACGGCGAACAATATGCTTGCTAATTGCTCTTTTTTTCTTTTTTTGCCCACTACTGTAGCCTAAACAAATTTTGATTTTGTTACGAGTAGAGTAATATTTTTTTTATTTTTTTTTTTTTTACAACTCGTGGACAAGTAAATTTGGATGTGAGAGGCTGTTGAAAAAATGTCAGCTCGGATCCCAACCCAACTGAAAAAATCGACAAAAGAAATAAATTGAACTAAACCTAATCAAGTGGGTTTGGTTTGACTATCATTCGGTTTGATTTAAATTATTTTTTAAAAATTATTTTGTAAATATTGTTATTATAAAAATAAATTTTTACATTTTAGATAAATAATAATTTTGCATATTCTGAAATGAATAATAAGTTTCTGTTTAATGTAAATGTATTTGGTTCAATTTAAACCATTTTAATTTAATTCGATTAAAATCATGATCAGATTTGTTCAGTTTACTCACTAAATCATTAAAATTAAATTAATCAAAATTTTAAAATTAAAATTATATCAAATCAAATTTATAAAAATAAAATTGAACTAACCAAACCAATGTAGTTGATCAATTTTTTTAGTTAAAACTAAGAATTGAATAGCCCTATTTAATTTTTCTAACTTATGTGTTTAGTAAAACTGAAAATTAAGTGTTAAAAATTTAAAAATTGAATTTTAAATATTGAATAATTTAAATATTGAAAGTTTTTAATTATATAATTATTTGGTCAAAACTAAAAATTAAAAATTTAATTTAATTAATATATTTGATAATTATAATTATTAAATAGATATTAAATGGATTTTGTTTTTAAATGAGAGTTTGTTGAGTTACGAATAATATATAAGTCATATTAATAAAAATATTTTAATATATGTTGGTTGAGTATGTTAATTGGTAATTTTAAAAATTTTAATTGGTAATTTTAAAAATTTTGGTTTATTATTTTAAGAGAATTCTAACTGAAATGAACTTTTTTTTTTATAATGGATAAATAAAGTTATCAAATAAATTTAAAAAATTAGTGCTTAAAATATTAATCTTAAGTGCAAAATTGTGTTATCAAACAATCTCTTAATTAACTTTGTATTTAACCTAGGACGAGTATGGGCACATCACTATGATTTTAAGAGTGCATAAATTGAAAGTAAAAAGAAAAGGATTTAGATTTTTTTTAATGGCATAATATAGAATAAACAAAAATGATGATAGTTGTAATTTATTTTGCATATTGAGGGTAATTTTTTCAAATGCATGTTGACATTACATGAATGGATATCTATATGTGAATCATGGAATAGAGATGAAATAGAACAAGGTTAATGAATGATGATTATGCATGATTAAGCTTTCACGCATCTAAATGAATTTTGGAGCAAATGTGACAAAATAGAGATGTCTATATGTGAATCATGGATGTGGCCATACTAAACGAATTATGAAAAGTCAAGAGACATGTTTGATGATAAGTTTTTAATTCTATTATGAATATTGAGGTTTTCATTAAAAAAAATATTATCATTATTGAGGTTGCCCTTCATCTAAGATTTATGAGAATTATTATGCATATTGATGTTTTATAATGAGAAATCATGTTAATGAATTTAACAATATAAGTTGATGATTATGAATGAGTTAAGAATTATGACTGGATTTTTATATCATTAAATAGTGATATTATTGTCGATGTTATGAATAAGATGAAAAGGAAAATGATTATAATAAGCTACGTATGAAAAATGATAGTTAAACTACAAGTTTTAATCCAATGATAGCTATATTGCATGCTTATTTAATTTTTAGGACTTCTTTGTATATATTATATTGATAAGTTTGATTGGCTCTTCATATTTTATATGTTACAACAGTAATATAATGTATGTTTATGTTTAGGCATGTGCATAAGTAAGATGATTAAGACTAAGCAAGGATAAAGTTAAGAAGTAAGGCTAAGGCAAAGAGATAGAGCAAGGAAAGATCTAAAGAATAGCTAAGCAAGGTGAGGGGTTTCTAGTTGTTTTCCTATGTCCATTGCATACATGCATTATGAGTTTAAATGTATAAGCCAAAGTAAGCCAAGTTATGTAAATAAAAGTCATATATATTAATATGAATGAAATGAAATGTTATGATGTTTATATTATGAATGAATTCCATGTAATGAAGGATAGCTTAAGAAAGAAGTGGGAACCCAAAAAGTCATAGTTATGAAAAGTAAGGGTGAGTACAGTTCGGTTCAATTCAGAGATTTGAAAATCTCTGAAATCGGACCGAAATTTTAGGGATTTTAAAGATGAAGAGCTGGCTCTATCCCGAATTTTTGGTTTGGTTCCTTAAACATTCAGGACGATTCAGTTCAGTTTTTTTTTTAAAAATTTTTTTGGCACAATTTGGTTCGATTTGATACTGGTTCAGGTATTTGGTTATTTTAATTTATTAAAATTAAATTTTACATTTTTAATCTTTATGAACTAAAATAAGATAAATTTTGACATTTTTCACTTTTATCATTCAAGGACTAAAATAAATAAGTGATAATTTAATAAATTATAACTAATAACTTACACATTAAATATTAAATTAAATTTGTTTTAATGTTTACTACTAATTTATAATTAATAAATAGTCTAATTATTAATAATATATACTAATTGAGTGAGTTAATTAGTAAAACTATATACATATAACTACGGTAAGGTTCAATTTTTTTGGTACGGAATGATTATAATACGGTTCAGTCTAGTTCTTCATTCAAATAATATAAAATCTTTGATACCGTTCTGTTTTAAAAAATCAGTACGGTAGAACGGTTCGGTTTAATCATTTTACTTATTCACATTGAAGATATTTGATTTCAGTTCAATACAATTTGGTTATTAGTCCAATTCAGGAATATCAGAGTTTTATGCTCAGCCTTAATGAAAAAATCATGATATATAATAAATAAATGAATGATGTGATATGCATACATGACATGAATAATGAGTCAACCCTTTCGCGTCAGATATGATGACATGGCTAGTGAGACAACTCTTCCATACAAGATATGAAGTCACAATTTGTGAGGCAACTTTTCCATGAGCATAGCTAGTGAGACAACTCTCTTGTTCAAGAAAAAAAATGATGTAAGCTAAGTAGGAATTCCTATGGACTTGACTATTCGTATATATAATACTAATCTATATAAATGATATATGCAAATGTTATGTCATGTAGATATATATGCATTCATATAAAGGCGTGTGAGTATGCATAATGGACATATATCTCTTTCACTGAGTTTTTGATAAGGAACTCACCCTATACACACTTAGATTGTTTTGTAGGATAAGCATAGGATGGATGCCATATTGAATGCTATGGATTAAAGGCTATAGATGATGGTTTTAAGTTTTTGTTCTATGCATCACTACAGTTATCCTCATAGTTGCCTATGTATTAATGATGATATATATGTACAAGAAAAGTTCACATGTAATAAGTTTAATACTATATTCTTAATAGTTTGCGCAAGGTCTAAGTTAAGAATAATATGATTATATTTATGAAAGATAGTTATGTTTATAAGCAATGATAACTATGACAATGTTATGGCCTATGCTAATAAATGTTGAATGTTTATACTAGTGATGCTAAGATTAATAACAAAATAAGATTGAAGTGAGAATGACAAAGTTAAACTCCCAAGATTCTAGCGTTGGTTAAATGGGAGATTTCATGATATGATATAATATGATATATATGTATAACGTGAAATATGAGATAATAAAGGGATCAATTAGTGAGTTTGGTCTCTCCCGATTTTGACATGAATAATAAATGAAATAAATGACTATAGTAGAAGGAAAGAAAAATGATTTATGACATATTGGGGATTAAGCTTAGCTTATATCCTTATCTTCCGTTAGTTTATATCCTAAGAATCTAAGATAGGGCAATATATTAGAAAGATTTATGATTTAAGGAAGATAAGATGGGACAATACGTTAGAAAGATAAGTTTAAGATTTCAACAAATGAGAGTGACATAATGAAAGCCATGATGTGCCTTCTTGCAGATAAAGTATAAGTATTGATGTATCAAAGAGATAAGAAATGAGCTTTTGTCACAAGCTAAATGGGCTTATTATGGGTCCTAGTGTTCTTAAACCTTTTAGTTCCCTAACTTCATCATGGTCTGGGCTCTAGGCCACGACATCATGTGATGCAATGCCATAATGGTCTAAACTCTATCTTATGACATGAATGATGCAAATACGAATGCACATAAGAGTAAAGATCCAATTCAACTACCTAAAGGTCTCATAACAAGAGCAAGAATGAAGAAATTTAAGGATGCATTGAATGGGACGATTCAATTCTTGTGGAATGATCTTACAATAATTCAAGAATACAAAGAAGAGTCAAACATTAACCTTGGACTTCAAGACAATAATCAAAGTTTGGTAACATTAACATAAGTGCAAGAAGGCACATGACCATGCAAGGGGAAAACACATTCATGTTTGAAGCAATTCAAGTGATCTACACATTCTACCATTAAGTCATGGCTGAGTAAAAATAAGATATGGGTGTGCAAAAAAGTCATGAGTGTGCAAACAAAGCATGGGCATGCAAATTATTAACTCCAACTTTTATGAGTAAGTCATGACCATGCAAATAGAAAGACATGGCATTGCAAACTTTTGCATGGCTATGCAAAAATGCAATCTCATAGTTGGCCATAAGTCATAACTTTTATTTAAGAAATTTAGCTAGAACCTTATTCTTATTTAAATATGACTTGGAATAGGAAATTAAATCCTTTTTTATGTCGAAAACTTTAAACTTGATGACTAATTAAAGAGACTTTCATATGTAATATCATTAGATGACTTTAAAGTAAAATTAGATTTAGATTGTTTCTCTTATTTGATTCTTGCTTGAATCGAAGTTCATAAATTCAAACCTAATTACTTTGAGGATATTTTATTCCAAGGTTATCTTTCACAAATTGGGATTGGATCACATACTTGGGTTAAACCTGATTTCGCTTTCTAAAGAGTTGCTTACGAGTGTAAAGATATTGGTCTCAAGTTTAACATACTTCGGGTTCATATCAGTTTGGTATCAGAGCTTTGTTTCTAGAACAGGTTATATCTTTCCTTACTTTTCTATTTTATTTTTTTAATTTTTATGTATATTTGTTTCAAGTTTGTTTCAATTTTGTCTATTTGATTTCTTTGTTTCTACTCTTCCTATTGTGTATGTTCTTTCTACTATTTTCTATTGATCTATCTTTGGTATCAAATTCAACATGTTTGATTTCATATTATTGGTACATGTTTGGAGTTTGCAATTATCTATAATTAGTCATAAATCCATGTTTTGCTCGAGATGATTATAATAATAATTTTAAATAAATTTAATATTTATTTTTATTGAATAATTTATTAACTAATTGAATAATTTATTATTATTTTATAAAATTATTATCATGTAAATAAAAATAACAAAATAAATTTCTTAAAATTTATAATTATTTATGAAAGTAATTATAATAGATAATTATCTATTAATTTATACCTTTAATCTTACATGACATAATTTTAATGTAAAATTTATTATATTTTAATGAAGTAAATTTTTGATAATCAATCAAATAAATAACATTAAATATTTTATAATAAAAATAAAATTAATAGATCATTAAAAATTATACATATGTGAGAAAATTGTATAGAGGATTGATTCATATCTTCAATATTATGCAACATAATTTTAAGAAAAATTTATTAAACCTGAATGAAGTAATTATTAACAATCTATTATACTATTGCTAACTCTTATATGCTCAAAATTTTAAACAATTAATGGAATTAATTTAAATCTTAGTCTCCTATTTAAATAAATTTTTACTTTAAGATTTTTCTAATTTTAGATTTTTAATTTTTAGTTTGGGATTTTTTTATATGATCTTAGCTTTCTATTTAGAATTTTTACTATTTTGGCTTTTAATTCCCTATTTAGAAAATTTTTTATATGACAATTAATTTTTAAATTTTCTATTTAGAATTGTTTTAAGTATGATAATTTTTCTATTACATAACATAAAAAAAATGACATGTGTTTATGTTATATAGAATTGTTTAATAAATAATAAATAATTATTTAAAACTAAGTTCAAAACTGAAATTAATAATATATATTGATTGTTGGGTCTTAATGTATCAATATTAGAGGTCGCATTACTTGATCCCAAAGTGTTAGTTTGTTCATTCATTATCTTGTGATTTTTAATTACTATCCTTTTATTTTATTTTTGTGGAAAAAGCATGGGAATTAAGGAGAATTGAGATAATTAGCTTGTTACAAGGAGTTGACCAAATCAAACATGCATTCCAAAATAAGATAGGATCTGCTTCGTAATCTTTGTTTTGGTTTTCTTAATATTTCCTTTTTCATTTCTAAAATTTTAGTTCCTAGTCCTCATGCATTTCTATTTTGTCTTTAATTTACTTTAGTTTACTTTTTATTGTAATTTGGCAAGATTGTATAAATTTTCATTTTTGCAACCAATCTAAATAAGAAAAATATAGTGAAAATGTCATAGTGTAAACTCATTTAGAGAAAAGCCATTAAACACAAGTGAACTTGAGTGAAACACAAGAAGGAGTGAAAGTGATGAATTATTCTTTTGCTTTACTAACCTTTGTTTTGGAGCTTAGTCCAAGATGAGTAGGCACGTAAGATATCTACAAAGTATGGTAGATCAATTATAAGCTTTAACTGAGATATTATAAGCCATGGACGAAAAATATGATGGGATGATTGATAAAATGGAGAGGCTAAAGGTTTCAATCACAAGGAGGCAACCACCTAATGCTCCTAATCTAATCATGCAAGCTAGACAATTTCTAAACAGAGTTCAAGTAATTGATGATTTTGATGATAAAAATTGCTTGGTGATAATAGAGAGGAAGAAGAGGTGAGACTAATTGTAAGAAAAAATAGTAGGGTAAAACTAAAAATTCCATTTTTTCATGGAAGAATGGATCTTGATCCATACTTGAATTAACAAAAAAAAGATTTAATTAGTTTTTTTATTGCAACGATGACACTAAATCCAAGAAGTTGAAAAAAAACTAAATTAGTTTTTTATCGCAATGATTATAATGAATCTAAGAAGTTGAAGATTGGTGTGGTTATTCTTAAAGATTATGTTATTGCTTGGTAAGATGATTGTAAGAAAAAGTGAAGAAGAAATAGGAAAAGGCCCATTGAAGAATGGAGAGATATGAAATCCATCATGTGAAGGTTATTTGTACCAAGCTACTTTTATAGGGGTGTATAATCGACTTCAAAATCATATGTAAAAATCTAAGAGTTTTGAGGAGTAGTATAAGGAGGTGGAGGTAGCTACGATAAAGGGAAATGCAAAGGAAGATAATCTAGCTACAATGGCAAGGTTTCTCAATTATATGCACGAGCAGATTGCTAATGTGGTTAACTTGTAGGCATATATAGAGCTAGAAGATTTACTTCATCTTGCTTTAAAGGTGGAGAAACAACTAAAAAAAAAGAGGTAGTACAAATTGATTTTCCTTCTATACTTCATCATTCAAACTGAATTGGAAGAAAGATGACTAGGCTAAATCATCCAAGCCTAAAACTAAATTCAAAATGACTTCAAAGCCATCCAACCTAAGTAAGGACCAGGGTAAGCTTGACTTTACTACTAACATGAGAAATATTAAAATGTTTTAAATGTCAAGGTGTAGGTAAATACAAGCGGATTACCCAAATCAAAGAGCCATGTTCATGCTAGATAGAGAGGATTATTCAACTAGTAAAGAAGAGAATAAAGACAATGCCACCTCTTACAGATGTAAGTGATGAAGAAAGGGATGAGTAATTTATTATGATAAAAAAAAATGGTAAGGCTCTTATATCAATGAGACTTTTGAATATGCAAGTCTAATAAGAAAAATATGACCAAAGAGAGAATCTTTTACATGCTAGGTGTTAGTTATGTGCCTTAGGCCAATTCTTGTAATAGATATTTTATTAATATCATGGTTGCATTTTTATTTAATATCTCTTTTATATTTAGTTTAAGGCTAAATAATAAATTCTATGAATTGTTAATTCTACTTAAGGTCATCTAGTATGTAATTTGATAGTAAAACCCTTAAGTGTAAAAAATTTATTCTAAATTATTCATAGTCAATCATTATTGTAAGATAATAATGAATGAAGAATAATATATGTTTTGATTGTTGGCTACATTTTACTAGTCATGGATATGAGATATTAAGTCAAACACATAGATACATATTTAAGAAATATTGTATTAGATTGACCTGCTGCGAGAACACCATATGGATAAATAGTCATAAGTAATTCTCATGCAATAGTATTAACTTAATCCTGTAACCTGAAAATCACCATAGATTCCAATATGATGAACTTCATGTTTTGATATAGTCCAACATTATCTTTAACAGGAAGATTATCATACTGATATTGGACATGAAGTAAATCAATAGAGGAATTTGAGTGATTGAGAAGAAATTTATCCCTCATATAGTTATAAGAATGTATCTTCGGGCCCCTCGATAAGTTAGACTGAAGAGACTACATGACCATGCAAAAATGAATTGATAAAGTTATCAATGTCATTTTATATGAGTTTGCTTGGAGATACAAAAAATTAAATTGTATAAGGATGACATAATTCATGGCTTGTATTCAATTGGGATAAAATGTAACGAAAGGATTATAATACTATTTGTAAAATATGTTAGGTTGGATTATTGACCTTCATATAATTTAGATAGTCATAATGTCTTGTTAGATACCACTTTATGACTTATGGATCAAAAATAAGTTTTGGGTCACTACCAACATTATGTGAACCTACAGGGTCGTATACATAGAATAGGCCTAAAGTGAAGTTGGATTTTACTACTCTCTCTATTTATAATTAAGATATTAGACATATTATCTAAATTATTTAGAAATTTATTTCATTTTAAAAGTTAAAATAGAATAGAATATTATCTCTTATCTGTATCTTTTAAGATATAGAGTTGACATAAATATCTTAATGGTTAGGATACACGCACATACACACACATGGTTTTAGGGTTTTCTAAGTAAGAAAAGGTGTACGCACTTTTCCTTCAAAAAACACTAAAAGAGTGAATCACATAAACCCTAATACTAACACACTATATGTTTTGGAGGTAGCCTATTCATGTAGATATTTGTCAAGCGTGATCATCCTTTGGTGATGTCTAGATTTGACTTCAAGCTCAAGGTGAGCTATTGTTAGTGTAAACCCTCTCTCTACCTTCCAACATATTCGCTTTTCTTATTCGAATTGGTGGATTTTCAAAGCCTTCTTATTAATTTAATCAAATTGCATGAATCATTGATAGGTTTTGTATATTTAATTTTTTTTTTATTTTTCTGTTGTGTTTACTTTACAAAACCCAACACTAGGTGTCTTGTAAAGGATAAGGTTCATGACATGATAATTGATGGAGGTAGTGTAACTAATGTTACTCATACTACTTTTGTAAAAAAGTTAGGGTTATCTACTTTGAAACAACCACATCCTTAAAAGTTAAAGTGGCTTAATGATAATGGGAAAATTAAAGTGACAAAGCGTTCTTGTTGTTTTCAAACTAGGTAAGTATAGAGCTGAGTTATTATTTGACATAGTGCCTAATCATGTTGGCCATCTTTTAAGATAAAAGGGTATTGTAGAATGGTTATAAAATCACTATACTTTTGAGAAGGATAAGAACAAAATTACTCTTGTACCACTTTTATATAAAGAGGTTTATAAGGAAAAGCTTGGAAGAATGCAAGGTGAAAGCAAGCAAAGAAGAATAAAAGAAAATAGGTGAGTGAAAAAACAATAAAAAGTGTAAGTTTTCAGAAGAAAAGAGTTGCATAAATAATGAGAAAAGAAAGAAAGTGAGTTCAAGTGAAAAGGGGCAAAATTTGAATAAGGGAAAAAGAGAGGAAGAAAAAGAAATAATTGAGTGTAAAAAGAAATAAGTAAGCTTTTATACAAAAAAAAAAAAAAGTGATATTAAGGAGACATGGTTTTCAAACAAAAGCATGCTTGTATTTATGCATAAGGAACTTTATTTAAACACTAATGACTTTAATATTTTTTTGCCAGTGTTTTTTATTTCTCTTTTACAGGATTATGGAAATGATTTTCTTAAAGAGATACCTACTGGGTTACCATCTATTAAAGGTATTGAGTATCAAATCGACTTCATTCCTAATTGTTTAGTTCCAAATAAACTAGCTAGTAGGAGTATTCTTGAGAAGACAAAAAAGACTCAGAGGCAAGTTGAAGAGTTGTTAACCAAGGGGTATGTTAGAAAAAGTACAATTCCATGTGTTGTTGTTGTTTTATTGGTACCTAAGAAAGATGGTCCTTAATGTATCTGTATTGGTTGTCAAGCAATTAACAACATCATGATAAATTATCACCATCCTATTCTTAGATTAGGTGATATGCTTGATGAATTGCATGGTTCGACTATCTTTAACATAATTGATTTGGAAAGTGGATATAATTGAATTAATATGAAAAAAGGTGATGAGTGAAAAATTATATTCAAAATAAAATATTGTTTGTATGAATGATTGACTATGCCTTTTTGCTTGATTAATGCACCTAGTATTTTTATGAGACTTATGAACCATGTTTTGAAAGATTTAATTAGAAAATTCATTGGTGTACATTTTAATGATATCTTTGTGTATTTTTTAAAAATTTGAATGAACATGTAGAACATTTAAGGGTTGTACTTGATATTTTGAGAAAATAAAAGTTATATGTTGCCATTAAAAGTGTTTTTTTTTTGTTTAGATTGAATTGTGCTTTAAGGTTTTATGGTGAGTGCTCAAGATGTTGAAGTTGGTGAAGAAAAGGTAAGTGTTATCAAGAATTGGCCTATTCCTAAATTGGTAAGTGAGGTAAGAAGTTTCATAAATTGCCTATTTTTTTTAAATGCTTTGTCAAAGACTTTAGCACCATAGAACCTCTTGCAAAGGTAATTAAAAAGAATTATGTTTCTAAGTGGGAAAAGAAATAAGAAGCTGCATTTTAACTTGTTGAAAGATAAGTTTTTAAAAACACTTATTCTTGCTTTGCCTAACTTTGTTAAAACTTTTGAATTTGAGTGTGATGCATCAAGTTTAGATCATAAGATTGTTCTTATGTACTAAAAGAGGATAATCACCGAATTTAGTGAAAAGCTCCATAACACTTTATTTAATTATCCTACTAACGATAAAGAGCTCTATGCCTTGGTTAGAGCTTTGGAAAATTAGCAGCACTAACTATGGTCCTAAGAAATTTGTTATTCATACCAATAATCAATATTTGAAGTTCTTAAAAGGGCAAGGTAAGTTGAATAAAAGACATGCCAAACGGATCAAATTTATTAAGACTTTTTCTTATATGATTAAGAGCATGTTTGGCATTATTATTGGAAAAGATTGCTTTTGAGACAAAAAATAGAAGAGATTCTCTCTCTTAATTGATCATAACTTTTTTTCAATTTGAGTTTTATGAGAAAAAAGATTATATTTGAAGATTT
Source organism: Omphalea diandra (assembly GCA_949677035.1). Lineage (NCBI taxonomy): Eukaryota > Viridiplantae > Streptophyta > Magnoliopsida > Malpighiales > Euphorbiaceae > Omphalea > Omphalea diandra. The sequence continues at coordinate 45,546 of CATIWR010048927.1, read as the reverse complement.
TATTGATAATAATTTTTTTACTCATAAAACTTATTTTGAAAAAATTTACAATCACATATGACGAAAATTTCTTCTGTTTTTCTTTTATCTCAAAATCAAAGTTTTCTAATGGCAATGCTAAACATGCTCTAAGTATAAGCAAAGTAAGGAGAATGTAGTGGTCGATGCACTTTTAAGAAAGTATACTTTACTTAATAATTTTGATGCAAGTATGCTTGGATTTAAACATATTAGATCTCTTTATGCTAATGATGATGATGATGATGATTCTAACTTTTCTATCTTTTCTAAAGCATATGAGAAACCTACATGTGTTAAGTTCTATAGAATGGAAAAGTTTTTATTTAAGGAAAATAAATCGTGCATACTTATTTGTTCTATGAGAAAATTGCTTGTCAAAGAGTCTCATGAGGGTGGTTTAATGGGACATTTTAGCATTACAAAAACTTTAGATACTTTAAATGAACACTTCTATTTGAAAAAAATGAGAAAAGTTATGTAAAGAGTTTGTGATAATTGTGTTATATATAAACAAGCCAAATCTAAAGTTTTGAATCGAGGTTTGCATACCCCTTTATATGTTCCTAATGAACCTTAAACTAATATTTTATGGATTTTATTTTGGATTTACCTGGATTGCAATAAGGGAGTAATTATATTTTTTTACTAGTTGATAGATTTTTAAAGATGTTGCATTCCATACCTTGTAATAAAATTGATGATGCCACTAACATTACAAATCTATTCTTTAGGAAAGCAGTGCATTAGCATAACATTCCAAAAACTATTGTTAGTGATTGAGATATAAAGTTTCTAAGTCATTTTTGAAAAGTTATATGGAGTAAATTATAAACTAAATTATTATTTTCTACTACTTTTCATCCATAAATTGATGGTCAAATTGAAGTTATTGTAGGACTTTAGGAACTTTATTGCATGCTATTGTTCAAAAATTTGAAGAATTAGGAAGAGTGAATTCCATTTGTTAGATTCGTATATAATAAAGTTGTGGATTCTACTATTGGTTTTTCACCTTTTGAAATTGTTTATGACTTTAACCCATTAACACCTTTAGATTTAGTTCTTTTGCTTTATGATGAAAGAACTAGCTTAAATGAGAAAAAAAAGACAAACTTGGTAAAGGACCTGACTAAAGATGTATGTAGGAACATTGAAAAGAAAAATCAATAAATTATAAGCCAAGTGATTAAGAGTAGAAGACGAGTAGTATTTGAACCCAATGATTGGGTTTAGGCACACAAGCAAAAGGAAACGTTTCTAACTCAAAGGAAAATAAGGCTTCGTCCAAAAGGAGATGGTTTGTCTCTTTCAAGTTATTGAGAAGATTAATGATAATGCTTATAAATTGGATATTTCTTGTGAGTATAATATGAGTGCAACTTTTAATATGATTGATCTTTCTCTTTCTAATGTAAATGGTGAAGATTTATGGATGAATCATCTTGAGGAGGAAGAGAATAATGCAAATACAAATGTACATAAGAGTAAAGATCCAATCCAACTACCTAAAGGTTTCATAACAAGAGCAAGAATGAAGAAATTCAAGGATGCATTAAATAAGATGATTTATGGCATATAGAATAAGCTTGCAACAATTCAAGAGTGTAAGGAAGAGTTAAAAATCAAACTTAGACTTTAAGACAATAATCAAAGCTTGGTAACATTGACACAAATGTAAAAAGATACATAACTATGTAAAAGGGAAACACAACCATATTTGAAGCAATTCAAATGGTCTACACATTATGCCATTGAGACATGGTTGAGAAAAAATAAGACATGGATGTGCAAACTATTGACGTTAGCTTCTACTAGTGAGTCATGTCAATGCAAACTTTTATATGACCATGCAAATGAAAGATGTGATTGTGCTAACTTTTATATGATCATTCAAAAATGTGGTCCCTTAATTGGCCATAAGTTATAATTCCTGTTAGGAAACTTGGATAGAACTTTGTTCCTATTTAGACACAACTAGGAATAGGAAATTAAGTCCTTTTTCATGTAGGAAACTTTAGTTTTGATGACTATTTAAAGGGGTTTTCATATGTAATATCATTATACCACTTTTGAATGAAATTACATTAAGAGTATTTCTTTTGTTTTGATGTTACTAGAATCAAAGTTTATACATTTGAAGCTAATTAGTTTGAGAGTATTTTATTCCAAGACTCTCTTTCATAGGTTGAGATTTGGTTTTGGACTTGAGTTAAACCTAATTTAACTTTCTAAGAAGTTGCTTCTGAGAGAAAAAAAAAATATTAGGTCTTAATTTTTAACATACTTGGGGTTCATATCAACATGCCTTTCAAATTTGCTGACTCAAGCTGGTCAAACTTAGTCAAACTCTATTTTTTATCTTAACAATTAGATTGAACTTAAGTGTGTATATTACACATAATAAGTTTAAAATAAATTAGAACACCATAAAAGTGCAAAATCTCCAAATGCAAAAACTAGTCCTGTAAATCATGACCAAAACAATATAGTCACAACTAATAAAGCTAAGTAGTAGCTGGTTATAAGGAGTTATGATCACAAGCCAACTTCTCTAAGGAGCTAAAAATGGCAAGCTTGACGACGTCCTACATCATGACCACCACATGTAATGTAAAATCACATTCTCAATCATAATGCTTATACGATAAGAAAATAATTATAACAACTAGCCAAGACCCACTTAAAGTGTTAACTAGCTATTAAACATGTTTGAAGCATATGATTGTAAAGTAAGAGTCGTAATTGCTATCCAGTATCTCTAAGTGACAAAATCAAATAGGCTAGAATGCATTCAAGCTTGTGACCTTTTTATGTAATACAAAACCATATTTGCGATTACGAAAATAATATTGCGACTATGATCTTCATAATACAAAAAATTATTGCAATGGCTAGCCATAAAATCTAATTGAAGAAAGTCACATATCAATAAGCCGTTAGACACATTTGAAGATTGCAATTGCATAAAAGGAATCTTAATCTCTAAAAGTAGTTCACGATTGAGGCATCACCATGATGAAAATCGTCTAACAAGCATTAAATGTAAGATTTCCTTATATAAAGTTAGAGATTTGCACTTTATTTGTTAGTAATGACTATTTAATAGTTGTGAATTATAAATACTCCACTAAATCATATTCACTGTAAGAGAATAGCCTTTACATAGCCAAACTCTTCCAAATTGATTTCTTAAAGCCTCATTCTTTAACTTCTTTATACTTTGGTTGGTGTATCGTATTGAATGGTATTGTAAGGTTTGGTGTGAGCCTTAAACACTTGTAATTAAAGTTTAAGAGTGAGCATAAGATGAGAAAACTATTATAAGGTTTTGTGTTAGCCAAAAACACAAGATGTAATTAGGTTGGGTGTGAGCCTAAACATTAAGTTTGAAGAGTGAGTTTGCAAAACTTCTTGTATAGTTTGAGTGAAAGTGAAATCCTAATTTGATTATTGAGGATTAGAAGTAGGGTTGATTAGTACATGAACCACTTTAAAATCTTTGTCTCTTATTCTTCTTTCTTCTTTCCTTTTACATTTTAAATTTCCCACTCACTAAAACTTTTAATTTGTCACCAATTCAACCCCCCTTCTTGATTTATAAGGGCCAACTAGTGGTTATTGAACCTTTCTAGGTTATAAGTTCTTGTTTTAATGATCACAAACAAGTCTTAGGACTAACTATTTGCCTAAGTTGTTTATATTAAATCTTATAGGTACTTCACTTCATTAAATAGTGATTTTTGGAGAAGATTCTTTTGATGGCACACTCGACCTGAAGGTTTTAAGGTTGAAAACTCCAAGTGTGAAATAGTGAAAATCAAAGCAAACTTAACTGAATTGTCCAACGAGCATTACTTTCTTTCAATAGACATTAGAAAAGTGTTCTAATTTGTGCTATACTCTCTAGACCTCTCAATAGGCGTTGTGTTTTTGCAACAGGCGTGAAAATGTGACTAATAGGCATGTTAAAATTTCTAATAGGCGTTAAACTTCTTTGGAAAATTATGAAAAATAAAATATGAAGCTCACACCTTCTGGAAATCAATAATAGGTGTTGATGTTACTCCAACAAAGATAAAAAAAACATGTGAAAAATGGCTAAGTTTGCTAGAGTAACTATCAAACTAAAAGAACTTCACAATGAGCATTAAGCTTAAAATCAATGATCATCGTATTTGTCTAACTACCATTAGATAAAAGTTGGAATGGATAATAGGGGAAGAACCTTGAGCCACTAACCTCCAACTGGGCATGTTGAATAGGACCAATGACCATTGAAGTTAGAATCAAATGTCAACCAAAGGTCTTTATGAAAATTAACAGGGGTGGTTGCATCAGTAACGAGCGTGGAAATCCCTCAATGGGTGTTGATTATTAATAACTATAATATAAAGTGACAACTTTTTCTCTAGCTACTAGTTTCTTGTTTTAGCTTATAAAAGGAATAGTACTCAACATAAATAAGATAGAGAACTGTTATATTAAGTGAGTAATCCATTGTGAAAGATATTTTTAATAAAAAAATGTTATTATATTATGAATAATAAGTAATCTAGCCTCTAAAAAGAGATCATTCATCAAGCTTGCAAGAAAACTAAAAAGAATAAATTTAAAAATAGAGTTTGAAGGACAAGCTTCTTGAAAATCTTCTTTACATTCTCACCCATATTATGCATACTTTGTGAATGCACTATGATCATTCATTATTGTTTGAGTGATAGAGCTTTCATTTTTCTAAAAGTGTGGTAATTTATGTGAGGAAACTTTGGGTTGGGAAACATTTTTAAAACTACATCTTGTGAAAGGTTTAAGGTAGTACCTAAAAAATTAAGGCTTAAATAGTACTTGTAAACTACTTGTAAGGGCTTGATAGTGCTTGGAAATCTATCACTTATAAAGGCTTGGTAGTGCTTGGAAACTTACTATTGTAAAGGTTGTTGCTAACACTTGAAGCTATCTAAATAATGAAGTCTCTAGTGGGAATACTAGAGGAGAGGATGTAGGAAAGTTGTGTTGAACCTCTGTAAACCTTGTTTGTTGATTCTTTATCAATTTTCACATTCATTTTCAATTTATAAATTTGTCATTGCCTTATTCAACCCTACCTTCTAAGGCACCAAAGGATAATAATTGGTGTTAAAGCTAATCTCTTGATCATAGCTTAAGTGCATAAAGCAAAGATCATAGTAAGTCATGAAGAATCACAATCCATTCACAAGCCTTCATTCTTCAAGGGTAATATTATGGGTATTGAAAGAATCATATAAAGATCTTCCTTGATAAATGAAACCATTGACCTATGGGACATTATTGAGGAAGAAAAAGAGGTTCTAATAAAACAAGTTAGAGATGTACTCATACCAAAACCTAAGAGTGAGTGGGCTGCAGAAGAAAAGAGGGCAAACTTGAAAAATAGAAGAGTAATGCATGCTCTTTTATGTGTAATTCAAAGTCTCAATATGCTAAGCTATAAATGTGTGCATTAACCAAAGAAATACGGGAGACATTGCAAACTCAACATGAGGGAACCAGTGAAGTAAAGAAGAAAAAGATACAAATGCATACATATAAATATGAAACATTTGTATACCTACCTAGTTAAACTATCATTGAGATGTACAAAAAGTTTATAGACATTATAGGTACTCTGAAGAACTTGGGAAGTTATATACAAATGAGGACATGGTAGCAAAGATTCTGATAACACTTCTCGAAGATAAGTGGGATGCTAAAAGGACAACTATAGACAAAGCCAACAAACTAGAAGCCTTATCACTTGATGAGCTTATAGGGAAGTTATTGGTTCATGAGATTACTCTTTAGAAGCCTACTAAAGATATAGTAATGAGAAAGAAAAACTTGGCACTGAAAGCCAAAAAGGTACTCTTTGAAACTCCATCCACTTCTTATTTACTAACTTCTTCCTCTTCTAGTGATGATGAAGACAGTAGTGAAGATGAACATCTTGTCTTTGTCACTAACCAAGTAAAGAAATTCTTTTCAAAAAAAAAAAGGGAAGAATGGCAAGAAGTTATAGGAAGAGAAGTACCATGAGTAAACTCATTTGCTATGAATGCAATGAGAAGGGCATATAAATTCAAGAAAAGTAAGCACACTTCTAGGAAATACACCTCCAAAAAAGGAAAGGAAGTGTATAAAACTACTTAAGATGACACTAGTGATTTCGAACTTAGTAAAAATGAGATAAGAAAGGAATTTGCCAACCTCTGCCTTATGGCAACTGAAGAACAACTAGATGAATCCTTATGTGAAGATGCATCTAATAGTGACATTAATGATGACAAAGAGGTAAATCCTTTTGACTTTTACTTTAGAGATAAGTTGTACTATATAATTGTCAAACTCTCTATGAACACTGAAACTCTCAAGTCCAACACCTTCTCTTTTCAAAAAGAGAACAAATCCTTGAAATAATATGCTAAGAGTTAAGAAACTTTAGTTAATGAGGTAGAGTCTCTCACTGTTAAGAATCTTAAGTAAGAGAAAAATCTCAGCAAGTTCACTAAAGAAAAATAGAACTTAAACTCCATCCTTAAGGTTCAAAAGAGCCCATCCATCAAATATGGATTAATTATAATTCCACTACTTCAACAACTCCTTTAACTTCCAAAACATTCTTTATTAAGGCTAAGGATGATAGTGTTTCTAACCCCATAATTCCACTACTTTAGCTACTCCTTCAAGTTCTAAAACATTCTTTGTTGAGGCCAAGGAAGATAGTGTTTCAAACCCCACTAGGATGCCAAAAGTTCCTAAAATGGTAAATGCCAAATTAATGGTACAAAAGGAAAGTCCCAACACAACCACATACAATTGAGATAAGCTCCTTCTATAACAAATTATGCTTACATGTACTTTATAGCAAAATGTTCAAAGACACAAAACTTATCATAATTATGGGTATGCACACACACAACATAAAAGAGTTTCTCACATGAGATACACTTATAGTTACACTACTCAAAGGAACTATATGTATGTTCCACCTAAAAGTAAGACACCAACCCACTTTAATGGTAATTGTTTCTACTATGGTATACATAGCCACATTGCCTATCATTGCCAATCTAGAAGGCATGGTGAGCAATTGTCAAGAGCTAACCCCTTAGGACCCAAAAAGGTTTGGGTACCTAAGATATAACTATTTTTGTTTTGCAAATGTGCTTGAAATCTAATGTTAGAGAGCAAGAATGGTACCTTGACAGTGGATGTTCAAAGAACATGATAGGAGAAAGTAAGTTCTTCTCACATTTGGAAAAGATAGAGGTTTTGGAAATGTAACTTTTGGATATAATGCAAAGCCAAAATTGTTGCCATATGTAAAGTTGGTTAGGATGCTAACTCTCCCATCCTTGATAAAGTATTACTTGTTAATGAATTCAAACAAAACTTGCTAAGTGTAACTCAGTTGTGTGATAAGGGACTTAGAGTCATGTTTGAGCCACATAAATGTTATGTATCAAGGATGAGTGATAATAAAATTTTATTCATTAATAGAAGAGTTAAGTGTTTAGTTTCAATTGTTGATGAAGGAAAAACCTGGCATAGAAGGCTAGGACATGCTAGCACAAAACTCTTTAAGAAGCTAGATAGAAAAGACTTGGTAGAAGGCCTAACAAAAATCAAGTTTACAAAAGGAGTTTATAAAGCATGTTAAAGACATAAATAAATTAAATCCTCTTTCAAAGCCAAAAACAAAGTAAGCTTTATTAGATCATTGCAGTTGTTTCACATGGATCTTTTTAGCCCAACTAAGGTAGCTAGTTTAAAAGGCATGTATTATGCATTTGTCATAGTAGGTGATTACTCTAGACATACTTGGGTGTTATTCCTCCCACATAAAGATTCTTGTTTTGATGCATTTAGAACATTTGCCAAAAGAATTCAAAACCAAAAGGATTTGAAAAATCTTTTCTATTAGAAGTGACCATAGTGATAAGTTTAAAAATGCTAAATTTCATAGCCTCTATGAATAGTATGGTATTTCAAATAATTTCTTGACTCTTATAACTTTACAACAAAATAGTATAGTGGATAGGATGAATAGAACTCTTCAAGAAATGGTTAGAACCATGTTGAATGAGTATAATCTTTTCAAGTATTTTTGGGCAAAAGTTATGAATACTTCTTACTATGTCTTGAATAAAGTCTTAATGAGACCCTTACTAAAGAAAACTCCTTATGAATTATGAAATAATAGGAAGCCCAAGATTGCATATTTCAAAGTTTTTAGTTGTAAGTGCTATATTCTAAACACTAAGGACAACGTGGGTAAGTTTGGCTCCAAATTCGATGAAGGAATCTTCCTTGGATACACTTATTATATAGTCGATGCATGTTGTATTTGATGAATATGTCCCCACTTCTTCAAGAGTAGAAGAAAATGTTAATGATCTTGCAGGTCCCATGAGTGAGCTTAACATTAGAAAAAAAAAGGAAACGATATGGGTAAGCAATAAAAGGAGAGCAATGAAAGAAATGAAGCTCTATTTCCTCCACCTCCAAATAAAGAGTAAACTCACCTACAAAGGGATTGGATTTTCATGAAAGATCACCCAAGATATCTTATCATTGGTGATCTATCAAATTCAATTATAACTAGATCATCTTTTAGAAATGCATGTGCCAATCTTGCCTTTGTATCCCTTATTAAGCCTGTAACCATAAATGAGGCTATTAGGATGAACATTGGGTTCTTGCTATGCAAGAAGAGCTTAATCAGTTTGAAAGGAACAAAGTATAGACCTTACTTCCTAGACCACATAACCATTTTATTATTGGAACTAAATGGGTTTATAGAAACAAGCTTGATGAGCTTGGAGCCATTATTCGGAATAAGGCTTGATTACCAACCAAAGGCTATATCTAAGAAGAAAGGATTGACTTTAATGAGACTTTTGCACCTGTAGCTAGAAGCCATTAGAATTCTCCTTGCATTTGCATCTCACATGAACTTTAAGTTATACTAAATAGATGTCAAAAGTGCATTCATAAATGGTTACATTGAGGAAGAAGTTTTTCTTGAACAACCTCCTGGATTTGAAAGATCTTGATTTCCAAATCATGTGTACAAGCTCACCAAAGCCTTATATGGCATGAAGTAAGCTCCAAGAGCTTGGTATGAGAAACTGAATGACTTTCTTTTAGAGAAAGGTTTCACCAAAGGATTGGTATATACCATTCTATTTTCTAAGAAAAATAATAGGGATATCTTGTTAGTGCAAATATATATAGATGATATCATATTTGGTACCACTAATGTTTGCTTGTTTGAAAATTTCTCTAAAGTAATAAAGAATGAGTTTGAGATCAGTATAATGAGAGAACTTAAGGTCTTCTTTAGATTGTAAATCAAATAAGGGAAGAAGGAATTTTGATCAACCAAGCCAAACATACAAAGGAGCTAATAAAAGGATTTGGTATAGGCAATACAAACTTTGTAAAATACCAATAAGCACTAACATTAACTAGATATGGATGAACATGATAGGAATGTGGACCAAAAGCTATACATTGGTAGTCTACTTTATCTTATAGCCTCTAAGCCTAACATCATGTTCAGTGTTTGCTTATATGTTAGATATCAATCTAGTCTTAAGGAATCACAGTTGCATGTTGTAAAACATATACTTAAATATCTTATTGGTACTCCCAACTTAGGACTCTAGTATCCTAAAAGTTCTTCATTTAAATTAAATGCATATTCTAATTCTGATTTTGTTACTTATACCTTAGATAAAGAGAGTACTTCAGGCACATATCAATTACTTGGTCAATGCTTAGTGTCTTGGAGTAGTTCAAAAAAAAAAAAAGACTCAGTTGCTCTATCGACTGTAAAAGCTGAGTATGTGGTAGCTCACCTATGTTGTGCTCAAATCCTATGGATGAAATAATAACTTCTTGATTATAAAATTGTTGTAAAGTAAATTGCTATTAAGTGTGATAACACTAGTGCCATAAACTTATCTAAAAATCCCATTCAACATTCTAGAAACAAGCTTATAAATGTAAGACATCACTTTATTAAGGATCATGTGAATAATGACAACATTGTGTTGAAATTTGATGATACTAACCATTAATTAGTAGATATTTTTACTAAACCTTTTTGTGATGAAAGGATGCAATTCATCAAAAGGGAACTTAGTAAGATTAATGGCAATAACTCGTGATAACATCAAATAGGTTCATATTTTTATCAATTTACTCGTGATCATTGTTGCATATGTTGTTATTTAATCACTATTAAAGCTTTAGATTCAGTGACCAAAAGTTTTAATTGTAAATGATTAGGACTAACTTGTCTAATTTTCAATTGAATTCATGATCTTTTTCACTAAATTTGATTGATAAAGTTAATCAACTAAGCCTTACATTTTTTAACATGATTATTTCATTGAAAAATTGGTTTTAACTAAGTTTTTGACTGAGGAGCATGTTCAACGACCATTTTGGTGATTCTTACAGCTATTGAAATATATGTGAAGTCACTAATTTGGATATGTTGGATTCCATGATTGTTACAAACTACCAATGATCATTGGCATCATTTTCAATGGCCATTTCAAAGTTGCCACCATCGTTAGATGAGCAAGTTACAAAACCAGGTTAAGGTAATGTCCAACACTATTGTCATTATAAACACATTTGTTAACCACCTCTAAAGGTCATATTTTTAAAAAAGGAATGTTAAACAACTAATCAAATCTTAATTTTAGTCATTTTGGTATTTTCTTTTGCTTTGTATCTTTCACATCTCTCTCAAATCTTTGTTGCATAATCATTTGCTTAATCACATTCATCATGGCACCAAAAATTGATTCCACTAAGAGATTCAAACAAGTCATAAGAAAGAACCCACGACCATCATCCTCTAGATCTAGCTCAAAAATAGAAGAAATCCTAGCTTCTCTATTCATTCAAAAGAAGAAGAGAATGGATGAAATAATAACTTCTTGATTATAAATTTGTTGTAAAGTAAATTGGTATTAAGTGTGATAACTCTAGTGCCATAAACTTGTCTAAACATCCCTTTCAACATTCTAAAAACAAGCCTAGAGACATAAGACATCACTTTATTAGGGATCATGTGAATAATGGCAACATTGTGCTGGAATTTGATGATACTAACCATCAATTGGCAGATATTTTTACTAAACCTTTTTGTGATGAAAGGATGCAATTCATCAGAAGGGAACTTGGTAAGATTAATGGCAATAACTCGTGATAACATCAAATAGGTTCATCTCTTTCTCAATTTACTTGTGATCATTTTGCATATGTTGTTATTCAATCACTATTAAAGCTTTTAGATTTAATGACCAAAAGTTTTAATTGTAAATGATCATGACATACTTATCTAATTTTTAGTTGAATTCATGATCTTTTTCACTAAATTTGATTGATAATGTTCATCAACTAAGCCTTACATTTTTTTTAAAATGATTATTTCATTGAAAAATTGGTTTTAACTAAGTTTTTGACTGAGGAACATGTTCAACGCCCATTTTGGTGATTCTCACAACTATTGAAATATATGTGAAGTCACTAACTTGGATATGTTGGATTCCATGATCGTTACGAACTACCAATGATCATTGGCATCATTTTCAATGGCCATTTCAAAGTTGCCACCATCGTTAGAAGAGCTAGTTACAAAACCATGTTAAGGTTATGTCTGACGACTATTGTCATTATTACACATTTGTTAACCACTTCTAAAGGTCATATTTTTAAAAAAGGTATGTTAAACAACTATTCGAATCTTAATTTTAGTCACTTTGGGATTTTCTTTTACTTTTCATCTTTCACATCTCTATCAATCTTTGTTGCATAATCATTTGCTTAATCACATTTGTTGGACTAGGGTGTTTAACTCTAAGTCTTGGACCTCTTTTGATCTTGACAAAGGGGATTAATCAATTCTAATATTTCAAAATTAAGTGTTGTTTTGTAGTTTTGAGTTAGTCCTTACGTTGGAAGTTGGATGGAGTTAAAATAGTAAGTTATTGCCTTCTAATTCGCAACCACAACTTGATAAATCACAACTGTGAACTAGACCAAGGCAAGTTGACAAAATGGGCAAATGTATTCACAGGCCACTTCTCTGCCACAACCAATTCAAAGAAAGGAAAGCCAAAGTCATAGACAAATTTGCAGTGTGAGTCATACCTCAGTCGCGACAACAAATTTTGAAGTAACTCAAGAGGGAATCAAGTCCACAACCATAACTTGACAAGTGTCCCAGATAACCATTGGAAGATAAAAATCGCGATAGGAACTTGGTAGCAGCTGCGAATCCAAAACAAGAGGATGAACACTTTTCGCAGATGAATTCTCGTCCTCAGTCACGGCCTGCACAAGAACAATCGCGACCACTACTTTTGAGAGCAGGTGAAAAGCAACAACTATATTTTCCTGGTGAACTAATTAGAAGCTGCCATGTAGGCTAGCCATTAGATACAAACAAGGTTTTCCATATGGAATTTGGATTTCGCGACCGCTAATGAGTAGTATCGATCGCGAATTAAGACTGTCAAACATTTAATATGAAAATCTGTCTAGCACACTTTGAAGATTTTATACCAGTTTTATTACAACGTCTCTTTGGTGGGTAGAGGCTATAAATACCTCACCAAAAAGATGTAAATGCAAGAGAATTGATAACTTTGTACTCAATCTTTTCTATTCTTTAAGTCATTGTTGGGTGTGAGCATTAACATCAATTGTAATAGGCTGTAATGTGAGCCTCAAAACACTAAGAGAGGTTGTTGTGTGAGCCTATAAAAATACAAGTGTAAAAGTTGTTGTGTGAGCCCCAAAACACAAGAGTATAGGTTATTGTGTGAGCTTCAAAACATAAGAGTATAGGTTATTGTGCAAGCCTTCAAAACACAAGTGTAAAAGTTTGGTGTAAGCTTGAAAACACCTTTAAAAGATAGTGGAATACCCAATTTCTAAGAATTGAGAAGTGGACGTAGGGTCATTTATACTTGAACCACTATAAATCTTGTGTTTCTTTTCTACTCATTTCTCTTCTCCCTTTTTTGTTTTAATTTTTATACACCAATTTAACCATCCCTTCTTGGTGCCTAGGGCCAATAAGTGGTATCAGAGGATCATTTCACAATCAAACCTTCATTGGGCGAATAAAGATCATAGCACAAGAGGGAATCCACTTACAACTCAAGCCTCACTTTGATGGAATAAACTATACTCGTTGGAAGTATATGATGAAAATCTATCTTGACATAGATGTGGTGGACCTTTGGGATGTGGTCATTTAGGAATGGAAGCCACCCGTTAGAGTTGTGGATGGTAATAAAGAATTAATCCCAAGGGAAGAATGGGTTGAAGCTCACCGAAGATCAAATGGCAAAAATAAGAGAGCAATGACCATTCTTCTAAGCTCACTCTATAAAGAAGAGATTGGAAGAGTGCAACATTGTCAAACAGCTCATGCCATTTGGAAGACTCTAAAGAACTATCATGAAGGCACAACTCTATTCAAATCAAGTCATTTGGAGATGTATGTCACCAAATGGGAACTCTTCATGATGAAGGATAATGAGAGCATCACAGAAATGACAAATAGGCTCTTGTCCATTGTCACCAATATGAAGAAATTTGGAAGAGCTCTCACTATCTATGAGGTAAACATAAAAATCCTTAAAACTCTTCCTCTAGATAAATTTGGTGCTAGAGTTTGTAGCATACAAAAGTCCAATCTGGAGATTGGACAGGTTCCAATCGATGTGTTGATAGGCAAACTCTTGACTCATGAGTTAGCCTTGCAAAAAGATGAGCAAATGAAGAAGCTAAGAGGCCAATGAGATAAACTAGAAAAAGAGAGGAAAATCATGGCTCTTAAAGCTTCAACAATAGAGAAGGAGGTAGAGATTGCCTCAAATGATGAAGGAGGTAGAGATTGCCTCAAGTGATGAAGAAAGTGACAAGGAAGAAAATGAGCTAACAATGCTCTCAAGGAGGACAAAGGAGTTGATCAAAAAAAGAAAAGAAAGAAAAAGCTTCAAGAAAACAGCTCCTAGTCTAAGAGAGAAATCCAATAATGTCACTTGTTATGAATATGGCAAGCAAGGCCACATCAAGTATGAGTGTCCCAAATTGAAGAAGAAAAAGAGATGGGACAAGGAGAAGAAGAAGGGTTTTTCAGCCACTTGGGATGAAAGCTTAAGTAAAGAAGAGGAAAAAGGAGAGGTTGCCAACATATATGTTTCATGGCACAAAAAGATTTTACAAATGAGGTAAGTACTTTTTCCCATTCTCATTCTGATTTTGAATTTAATGAGATATATGAAGATCTTCTAAAGGCTCTAACCATGAGGTGTAACAAGTATAAATCACAAGTAAGAACTTATAAGAAAAGGTGTTCAAAATTAGAAGATGAAAATAAGACTCTTAATGATCTTGTAAATGAGTTGAGGCCTTATAATGAAGAACTCAAAAACTCAGTAGAAAAACTTTCCACATCATCTTCTTCAATGGCTTCATTAAGAAAGGAGAATGGCACTCTTAAAGGAGAAGTCGTTGAACTTAAAAGCTCAATCTCTAAGTTTCATAAAGGAAAAAAAGCCTTGGACACATTGATTGTGTCACAAAGACCGCCACTAGTTAGACATGGTTTAGGCTTTAATGGAGCCTCCTCATGATCTCATACCACATTTGTTAGATCTTCAAAACCTTAAATATTTAGCATTGAGGTAATTGGGAAGAAAAGTGCTCCTAGCACTAAGCCTCTTAAGCTTAAGGGCAAAGGAAAGGATTTCCAAAGTTCAAGAGCTAAGAATCAAAGAGCTAACCATGCCTACATCTACCATAAAAAGCATGGTCATTCTTATAAAAAATTTTCTACTCCTACTCATCATACATGTTCATGTATGTATTCATATGACCAAGGTATGAGAAGGCCTCCTACTCATGCTAAATTTATGCATAGGAGAAAGAATCCTAAGTCTAAACTCCAATGCCATTATTGCATGAGATTTGGACATATTAATATTCATTACTATATTAGGAAGGCTCACCTCAAATTAGAGGACCTTCATCTTCTAACCCCCCAATGACCTAAGTATGCTTGGGTACCTAAGAAAAGGTAACTTACTATTATTATGTAAGGGAATGTGGCAACCACCAAATCAAGCAATTGGCATGTGAATAGTGGATGTTCCAAGCACATGACTGGAAATAGAAAGCTATTTATGACATTAAAAAAAAAAAGAAGGTGGAGATGTCATATTTGGTAACAATGCTAAGGGTAAGGTAATTGGCATTAGAACCATTGGTAAGAAAGGATGTTCATTAATTGATAATATTCTTTTAGTTAGTGGTTTACAACATAATTTGTTAAGTGTAAGTCAATTATGTGACAAAGGTAACAAAGTCACCTTTGATCCTAGGGAATGCCGAGTCACCACTTTAGTGGATGATGAGGTTGTTTTCAAGGGTGAAAGGAAAGGCAATACGTACTCAATTAACTTAGACAATTTGGCTAACCAATCTTTTAAGTGTCTTATGTCTATAAACAATGAAGCTTAGTTGTGGCATAGAAGGCTTAGGCATGCAAACATGGATCGTCTTCACAGCCTATCCAAAGGAAAGTTGGTGGAAAGGCTTCATAAGCTGAATTTCTCCAAAGATAAGACATGTAGTCCATGCCAAATGAGGAAGCAACACCATGCCTCTCCCAAACCCAAAAATGTTGTAAGTACATCTAGACCACTTCAACTTATCCATATGGACTTGATAGGACCTACTAGAAGTGCTAGCTTAGGTGGAAAGCATTATGCACTAGTCCTTGTAGATGACAACTCTAGGTTCACTTGGGTATCTTTTCTAGCTCATAAGAATGATTCATTTGATACTTTCAAAAGTTTTACAAAAAGGGTTCAAAATGAAAAAGGTTACTTTATATCTTCTATTAGAAGTAACCATGGAAAGGAATTTCAAAATGAGTCATTTGAAAATTATTGTTTGGAGAATGAAGTTTTTCATAATTTTTCAACTCCTAGAACACCATTACAAAATGGTGTTGTAGAGAGGAAAAATAGAACATTGGTAGAAATGGCTAGAACAATGCTCAATGACTATTCCTTACCAAATTACTTTTGGGCCGAAGCCATTAGTACCTCATGTTATATTGCAAATAGAGTTTTCAAAAGACCCATTCTCAATAAAATTTCTTATAAGCTATGGAATGGTAGAAAACCCAAGATTTCATACTTAAGAGTATTTGGATGTAAGTGCTATATTTTGAACACTAAGGATAATCTTGGGAAATTTGATTCTAAAACCAATAAAGGTATCTTCTTAGGATATTCCACCTCTAGCAAAGCATATAAAGTCTTTAACAAAAGTACAATGGTAGTTAAAGAATCTATGAATGTTGTTTTTGATGAGTCTAGTAAACTTAATCTTAAGAAAAATATTTTTATTAATGATTTTGTAGGTGATATTGAAAAGCTAGAATTAGAAGACTCTATAAGAAGAGATGATAAAGACAAAGAAGGAGGTGAATAATCAAGAATAGATGAGGAACTACAACATCAATAAGAAGATGACCCGAGATAATATCTACCCAAAGATTAGAGATTCTCTAAATATCACCCCAAGGACTTAATCATTGGTGATACTTCTAAGGGTGTAAGTACTAGATCTCAACTTAATCCTTTAGATAATAATCTTGCATTTATTTCTCAACTTAAGCCAAAATCAATTGATGAGGCTCTTGATGATGAGAGTTGGGTGTTTCCTATGCAAGAAGAACTCAACCAATTTGAGAGAAATAAAGGATGAGAACTTGTCCTAGGCCTAAAGAATACCTCAGTAAGTGGGTGTTTAGGAAGAAGTTAGATGACCAAAGTTTCATTACTAGAAACAAAGTTAGATTGGTTGTTAAGGGATACAACTAAAAGGAAGACATGGACTATGATGAAACTTTTGCCCCCGTAGCAAGATTAGAGGCTATTAGGATTCTTTTAGCATTTGCATGTCATATGAATTTCAAACTTTTTCAAATGGATGTGAAAAGTGCTTTTTTGAATGACACTATAGAGGAGGAAGTCTATGTTGAACAACCTCCTGGATTTGAGTCTCATTGTTTTCCACACCATGTTTTCAAATTAAACAAAACCTTATATGGTTTGAAACAAGCTCCAGGAGCTTGGTATGAAAGGCTTAGTTCATTTCTCTTGAAAAATGATTTTGAGAAAGGAAAGGTGGACACCACACTTTTTGTCAAATAACACGAGCATGATACATTAATCGTTCAAATCTATGTTGATGATTTTATCTTTGGTGTTACTAATGAATCTCTTCGTGAGGATTTTGCTAAGTGTATGACTAGGGAATTTGAAATGAGCATAATGGGAGAGCTAAAGTGTTTTCTTAGTCTACAAATCAAGTAGTCCAAAGAAAGGATTTTCATCAGCTAAGCTAAGTACACAAAGGAGATGCTAAATAAATTTGGCATGGATGGTTGCAAAGTGGCTAAAACTCCAATGAGTAGTACCATCAAGCTAGATAAGGATGAATCGGGTAAGGTGGTAGATGAAAAGAGATTCCGAGGTGTGATCAAATCTCTACTTTATCTTACTGCCTCTAGGCCGGATATCATGTTTAGTGTTTGCATGTGAGCTAGGTTCCAATCCTCTCATAGAGAATCTCATTTGAATGTTGTTAAAAGCATCTTTAAGTATTTACATGGCACTATACACTTAGGGTTATAGTATCCTAGGGATTCCTCATTTAGCCTTGTAGGGTATTTGAATGCGGATTATGCAGGTAGGCTTATTAGATAGAAAAAGCACTTTTGAAACTTGCCAATTTATAGGTGAATGTCTAGTTTCTTGGTTTAGTAAAAAGCAAGTATCGGTTGCCTTATCTACTGTGGAAGCCGAGTATGTGGCAGCAGGCTGTTGTTGTATCCAAGTTCTTTGGATGAAATAATAATTGAAGGATTTTGGCAAAATAGTTGATCATATTCCCATTAAATGTGATAACGCAAGTGCTATTAATATCTCTAATAATCCCATCCAACATTCTAGGAGCAAACACATAGATATTGGACATCATTTTCTTAGAGATCATGTGCAAAACAGTGATGTTGTATTGGAATTCATTGACACAAATCATCAACTTGCAGATATTTTCACTAAACCTGTAAATGAAGAAAGGTTGAACTTCATTAAAAGAGAATTGGGAATGCTTGATGGAAGCTCCCCTAAAGTGAAAATTTTTTATCTTATGTGAAATATTGCTATGTGTATTGATATTTGTTGATTTATAATATTTGTGGGTGATAGAATTAAATGGATCACAATGTTTTTTAAAATTCAACTATCTTTTATTAATGACTTATAATTCACGGTCGCTATTCCTTCTTCACGTTCGCGAATTACAAGTCAATTTCACAGCTGTCAAAAAGCCAATTTCTCTTTCCCTTCCACATTATAGCCATCTACTGATTTGTTGCAGCACTTGATGAGGAGAAAGAGAAATTCCTCGTAAAAAAGCTCCTTCCATCTTAAAACTTCCTAG
This sequence comes from Omphalea diandra, assembly GCA_949677035.1. NCBI lineage: Eukaryota > Viridiplantae > Streptophyta > Magnoliopsida > Malpighiales > Euphorbiaceae > Omphalea > Omphalea diandra. Next base: position 26,949 of record CATIWR010048927.1, on the reverse strand, counting down.
ACCTTACCTATCTTATAATCGTCAAGGCTATTCATCTGGACACATATGTTTATACCCTTAGTGCAATAGGAGAAAAGAAGATGGAAACCTCACAAGCTTCAAATAGAAAGAGGCTTCACATTGAAGAAGGCACCATACAAGTCCCTCCTCCTTAACCAAAAACAAAGACGAAGTTGTCTCTTGCCACCATTGATCGAAAGTTGGACAAACTGATGAGGATGATGAAAAGAAGGTTCCTTTTCCTTTCACACCTTCACAATGATATGGTGGATCTCCAAGAGAAACTAGGAGTTCCTCCTTGCCATCTTCTGGACTTTACCAAATTTGAAGATATGCAAGATGGAGATGGCAATGATGACGACGTTGAGGATAGGGATGAAGTCGAGGGAGCAACACAAGTGCAAGAGGCAACATCTTCCAGAGATGATGATGATTCTCCACTCCTCTAGATTAGGGATCTTTTGTATTTGTTTTCATTTTCTTTATGCTTTTTTTTAACAAATATTGTGATCCCACAGTTATATAAATAAAAAGTTATTTCCTTGCAATACATTGTCTTATGTGTTTGATGCTTTTTACTTTTATAAAAGTATTCTTCTTTTACTCCTTATGTATGCTTATAACTATTTCTCATTTCCCTCTTACACTCTCTTTTTGATCTTGCCAAAGGGGGAGAGATAGTAAGTATTTTAGTTTAAAAGGGGAATATTAACTTGAAAATTATAGCATATGTTAAGGGGGAGCATCATACTTAGCATTTTAGAAATTTCACTTTGATTGATTGAATGCCAAACTTAAAGTTTCATCTTAAGCATTCATTCATGGTATATTCCAACTTCACATTTTTGTATTATTTTTCACTTAGGATCAATCTATGTTGTCAAAATCAAAAAGGGGGAGATTGATATACTAGGGTGGTTAACCTTAAGTTTTGGACCTCTTTTGATCTTGACAAAGGAGATTGATCAATTTTAATATTTCAAAATTAAGTGTTGTTTTGTAGTTTTGAGTTACTCCTTACATTGAAAGTTGGATGAAGTTAAAAATCTCTAAAGTAAGCTAGTGCCTTCTAATTCGCGACCATAACTTGATAAATCACGACCCCGAACTAGACCAAGGTAGATTGACCAAATGGACAGACGTATTCGCAGGCCACTTCTCTGCCGCGATCAATTCAAAGAAAGGAAAGCCAAAGTCATAGACGAATTCGCAGTGTAAGTCACGCTTCAGTCGTGACCGCAAATTTTGAAGTAATTCAAGAGGGTATCAAGTCCATAACCATAACTTGATAAGTGTCCTAGGTAACCATTGGAAGACAAAAATCGCGATAGGAACTTGTTGGTAGTGACTGCAAATCTAAAAGAAGAAGATGAATACTTTTGGCAGATGAATTCACATCCTTAGTCGTGGCCTGTACAAGAACAATTGTGACCGCTACTTTTGAGAGCAGGTGAAAGAAAACAACTATATTTTCTTAGTGAATTAATAAGAAGCTGCCACGTAGACTAGCTGTTAGACAAAAACAGGGTTCTCCATATGGAATTTGGATTTCGCGATCTTTAACAAGTAATAGCAATCGCAAATTAAAACTGTCAAACATTTAATGCAAAAATTTGTCTAGCACACTTTGAAGATTTTGTACCAATTTTATTGCAATGTCTCTTTGGTAGGTAGATGTTATAAATACCTCACCAAACAGATGTAAATGCAAGAGAATTGATAACTTTGTAACCAAACTCTTGCAATTTTACTACTCAATATTTTCTTTTCTTTAAGTCATTATTAGGTGTGAGCATAAACACTAATTGTAATAGGTTGTAGTGTGAGCCTCAAAACACTAAGAGAGGTTATTGTGTGAGCCTGTAAAAACACAAGTGTAAAGGTTTTTGTGTGAGCCTCAAAACACAAGAGTATAGGTTATTGTGTGAGCCTTCAAAACACAAGTGTAAAAGTTTGGTGTAAGCTTGAAAACACCTTTAAAAGATAGTGGAACACCCAATTTTTAAGAATTGGGGAGTGGATATAGGGTCATTTATACCCGAACCACTATAAATCTTGTGTTTCTTTTCTACTCATTTTTCTTCTCCCTTGCTTGTTTTAATTTTTATATTCCAATTCAACCCCCCCTTTTTGGTGCCTAGGGCCAACAACATTCATCATGGCACCCAAAATCAATTCCACTAAAAGATTATAACAAGTCGTGATAAAGAACCAACAACCATCATCCTCTAAATCTAGCTCAAAAATAGAGGAAATCCTAGCTTCTGTATTGATTCAAAAGAAGAAGAGAGCTCTAGAACCATTAACATCTCAACCATAAACAAAGAAAGCCAAAGCCTCTTCTGAAGCTAAAGGAAAATACATGATGCTACAAGAAGCTAAAATATAACATGTAGCCAAATCCACTTCAAAAAATGCAAATGTTGCCTTGGTATATCAATTGGCACTCAAACTGATAAGGAAAGGATATGGTGTAGAAGCTAGTGAAATGATAACTTTTAATAGGAACTTATTAGAATGGAATGACTTGCAAAGTTATCACTTGATAGACCAAGTGGAAGAGCTTATGATAGGGATTGGTGGGGAACTCTTTTATCATATTAGGGAGCCTGCTATATGGAGTTGACAGTAGAATTTCTAACAACTCTAAAAGTTCTCGGTAATGACAATAATGTATATGATGAACCAAGTACTGCTAAATTTAGATTATTTGAGAAAAAGTATAAGGTTTGCCTAAAGGACCTAGTAAGATGCTTTAATGCAGTAAACACAGGTTTAACTGATCTTTCTCCATCTTTCAAGATTAACATTAATTAGTTTTAGAGGTCTATAACAGATAGAACTTCTAACTACAATAATAATAATAGCAAAACATCAAAGCTCAAGAGCTATACACTAAGGATTGCCTATCGTTACATAGCATGGAACATAAATGGTAAGGGGTAATCGAATGGAAATTACACCCTAATGGATCTCTTCTATACATGGTGTATGGTGAACAAATAGAGAGTGAACACACCATGGTTGCTGCTTCAAAGAGTGGATAACTAAGTAGACAAGACCAATGCTTTTGTGATGGCCCACTACATAGCAAGGCTAGTGAAGTTTTTAAAGGCTATACCTCCCATAAAAAAAGAGCTTAAAGATCTTGATATTGTGTTAGAGAAGCTGCCTACAAATGAGTTAATCGATGAAAAAGATGTTGTTAAGCATTGGAATTTTATTTATAATAGACAGTGGGTTAATAAAGCTAGTCACTGAAGAAGAAGTTACTCCTTAAACTTAGGAAGATAAAAATAACCTTGTTGAGGTTGTTAGGGCAAGAGTTGAAGCTACAAGTAGAATTGAGACTGGTGAGCCTATTCCATCCATATCCATCTTTGAAAAGAAAGTTCTTGAGTAGCTAGAACTCCTCGCAATTGCTGCTAGAAGACTTGAAGCATCCTTCACTACCCTCCATCAAAATGTGAACAAGCTCAATTATCAGATGAAAGACATAATTCAGACTATTGATTAGATTATTGATAGGTTAAATCTACACGCAAGAAGTACATCAAATCAAAAGTAGCAAACTGTGCGTCCTAAAAAATGCCAAGAAACTAAGGATCCTCAAGCTAAAGAGCTAGTAACACTAGTGTAACCTACTAAACCAACTCTTAACTCATCTACCTAAACACTCCCTCTCAAGATCCATTTACATGATTTTGAATTTTCTTTTGCAATTTTCTTATTAATTATCATTGATAATGGACCACATATCAAAATATGTTATTCTTATTTCTTCAAGCATATTTTTTTTCTTTCCTTTATTCTCCATTGCCACATCTTTTTCCTTTTTTTCTTTGATCATTTTTTTCCTTTTTTGATAATGCCAAAAGGGGGGAGGATTGTCAAAAAAAAGGAAGAGTATATTCAGGGGGAGAGAATAATATAAAAGATAAACATGATAATGTAATGAAGAATCGAGATAAATTAAAGGGGAGTTAATGAGATCAAAATTTGATATAACTTGACTTGCATTATCATTTTTCACAACTTATTTATCCTTATTGCTTTTAAGAAATTATTTGTCATCATCAAAAGGAGGAGATTATTAGACCTTTATAGGCTTCAAGTTCTTTTTTTGATAACTACAATTATGTCTTAGGACTAACTATTTCCTAAGGTATTTGTGTTAAATCTTGCAGGTACATCACTTCATTAAACTGTGATGTTTGAAGGAGATTCTCTTGATAACACACTCAAGCTAAAGGTTTTAAGGTGGAAAACTCCAAGTGTTAAAAAGTGAAAGTCAAAGCAAACTCAATTGAATAGTCTAACAGGCATTGCTTTCTTTCAAAATGCATTGAAAAAGTGTTATAGTTTATGCTACACTTTCTAGAGCTCTCAATAGGCATTGTATTTTTACAATAGGTGTGGAGATATGTCTATTAGGTGTGTTGAGATTTTCGATAGGCGTTGAACCTCTTTTAGAAATTTTAAGAAATAGAGGATGAAGCTCACACCTTTTAGAAATGAACAATAATCATTGATCATACTCCAACGAAGATAGAAAACATGTGAAAAATGACTAAGTTTGCTAGAGTGACCATTGAATTAAAAGAACTTCATAATGGGCATTGAGCTTAAAATAAATAACTATGGTATTTGTCTAACAACCATTAGATAAAAGCTAGAACAATAGGGAAAGAACCTTGAGCCACCAACCTCTAATAATTAGTTTTAACGGGTATGTCAAATAGAACCAATGATTGTTGAAGCTAGAAATCAAATGTTAACCAATGATCTCTATGAAAATTAACAGGGGTGCTTGTATCAACAACAAGCGTGGAAATCCATCAACAGGTGTTGGTAGTTGACGATTGTAATATAAAGTGACAACTTTTTCTATAATTGATAGTTTATTATTTCAGCTTATAAAAGGAACTGCACTCAATAAAAATAAGAAAGAGAATTATTATAGTAAGTGAGTAATCCATTGTGAAAGAGCCAAACATCTATAAACAACCACTAACCATATTAAGGGTTAGGATGCTATACAAAGGGATTAATTAGGAGGCCAAAACATATATGAAATGCAAGCATGAAACATGGTATACTTAAAGGGTCACCAAGTTCGGAACTTTCTCCTCTAATCACATAACCACCCAAAATAGAGTGAGTGAAGTAGGTTAACTAATAGGCTAATAACCCTTTTTAATGGTTTTATGGCCTTGTTCATAACCATAATCAAAATAATAAAGGAAAATGAGACTTTCGAGATTGTAGGGATGATGAATCTCTCACTTGTTCATGGTCAAAACATGACCAAAATATAAAGCGAATCACATTCAATCGCACAAAACATGGAAAAGAAAGAAAACTTAGAGTTTAGAAATCATAATTTAGAACTTAAACTTGGTCTTTGCCTAGTGGTTTGATTAAATAAGGGTCTTTAGTTATGGAACCTACTCTTATTCTATTAAGGGAGTTCCCAAGGTATCCCAAATAACCAAAAAGAAAAGAAGAAATTAAGTAGAAAGAAAAAGGGTTTTCACAAACTGTTCTTAAGAAAATTAGGCTATACAAACTAATTGGTAGTCTGCATAGCCTACTTGAGGGTTTGTACAGACCATAAAAGGTCTATACAACCCTTCTATTATAGTTTTTAAAATAGAATGTAGGAATAAAAGAGGAAGAAGAGAGAAGGGATGAGGGGCCTAGGATGCTTCTTGGTGTCTTTGTTGCCTTTATAATCACTTGGTTTGGGTTTGATCCTTTAAAATACAATGGGAGTGCTTGGAATGAAGTGCAAAAGACCTTGTTCTACTTTGAATCTTTAGTGAAAGGGTTTTAGTGTTTAAGTTCTGTGAATTTAGTGTTTGAGTAATGATTTTGGCAAAGTTTTGCTAAGGTTTTCTGAGCTTTTCCCTTTCCTCTTCAAATAAGGTGGCATTTATAGAGGAAGAAGGATGTACCAGAGTTAGAATGATTTTGGTTGTATGGTATTCACGACTTATAATAAAAAAGGGTCATGAAGGTTTTGGAATTAAGGTTTGTAGGATGTCTGTACATTTAAGAGGTTAGCTATATAAACCTTTGGTACTAGTTATATAGCCCTTTCAATTTTAGGCATTTATGTGCAAGAATCTTCTTTTAGGGTCTTTCTGTAAAGTCAAGTGTTTGGCTATATAAACCATTTGGCAACCAATTTTTTGAGTTCTAGAACCATCTTTATGTTATTGTTTTGGGGCTGGTTTATATGGCCATGTGCTTGGTTATATAACCTAGCAAGTTGGTGGTATAGCAACTTAGTAGCATGACTAATAAATTTAGAAGTTTAGCTTTGTTGGCTTAATCTAAGGCTTCTTAATGCCTATGTTTTTTTTTCCTTTTACAATTCTTTTTACATCTTAAAGGGTAATCTCGATAGTTTTCATCACTAGACTTGCACCTAAGGCTTAAAATATAATGCTCACAGTGTTGAAGAGCCAATACCAAAGGAAAAACGGGTATAAGCTCAATGAAAAACCAATGGGAAGAATAAGGGAGCTATGACAATCCTTCTAAGCTTTCTATTTAAAAAAGAATATGGTAAAGTCTAACATTGTCTAAATGCTTATAACATTTAGATGGCTTTAGAAAACTGCCATAAAGTTTTTATGTAAGTGAAGTCAAGAAAGATACGAATGTTTATAATAAAGAATGAACTATCCATGATGATGCCAAATCAAAGCATTGCCAACATAACCAATAGGCTTCTTTCCATAGTCAACAACATAAAAAAGCTTGAATGGTACATATCCCATAAGATCCTTAGGCTCTTTCCTTTAAAGAAATATGGAGTAAGGGTGGCTAGTATTAAGAAGCCAATGAAGATATTTGTAAGATTTCAATCGACATCCTCATTGGTAAATTATTAACCCATGATATGCCTCTTATGAAAGATGAAAAGCTAGAAAAGGATAGAGAGAAGGAGAAGAAAAAAGCTCTTGCTTTTAAAAGCACATTAAAAAAGCAAAAAAATGAAAAAAACATGAGTGATTTAGATGAAAGTGCAAACAAAGATAAAGAGCTTGCCATGATCTCTAAGGGAATCAATGAGTTGATGAAGAGAAGGAAAGAATAGAGAAACCTAAAAAAAAAGGCTACATCAAACTCCAACTCAAGTAAGAAAAAAGAAAAATGAAGTAACTTGTTATGAGTATGGCAAGCAAGACCATGTTAAATCCAATTGTTCCAAGCTTAACAAGAAGAAGAAGAAGTGGGATAAGGAAAAAAAGAAAGGGTTCAAACTTAATTGGGATGAGGACTCAACAAATGATGATGAAGAATGTGAGGTGGTTAATCTTTGCTTTTTGGATTTAGAGGAGTCATCCAATGAGGTATGTTCTACTTTCTTATCTTATAATGATAATGATGTTGATGATGAAGATGATGATGAGCTATTGAAACCATGGCCAAGAAAAGTAAACAAAGTCATTCTAAAAAGAAATTTGATAAGAAAAAAAGTGTTCAAAACTTAAGGAGCATTTCAAAAATGATGATAAGCTATTAGAACCATGCCAAAGAAAAGTCAAAAATATCATTCTAAAATGAAATTTTATAAGAAAAGTGCTTAAAACTTGAGATGCATTTCAAAAATCTAAACGATCTTATTTTAAACTTGAGAACATCTAATGATGAATTTAACAAATGATTTTTGGAATAAATTTCTTCAAAAACCTCCTCACTTGAGTCTCTAAACAAGTACAATAATTCTTTTAAATTAGGGGTTGAAGAACTAAGGAACTTTATTTTAAAATTTTAGAAAGTGAAGGAAGTTTTTGATACACTAATTTTATCATAAAGACCACCTCTTAAGAGATATGGTCCTGGCTTTGATGGTGCACCAACATCCATATACTCTCCTCCTACATTTGTTAAGGCGTTTATGCCATAAATCTCAAGTATAAAGGGGTAGTGAACAAAGGGGGTAAAACACATGCTAGACTTGTCATCCAAAAGGAAAGTAGGAAGGCCACTTAAGGCTCTAAAGCTAAGCCTTAAATAGCCAATCATGTATACATGTACCAAAAGAGGCATGCACAAAAACACATAATAATATAACACAACAATTGTCCATGCATGCATATATTTGATTGTGTTATGAGCACTCCTGCTCATACTAAAGTTGCAAGAAAGAAGACTAATAATTTTAGAATTTAATGCCACTATTTCATGAAGTATGGGCATGTAAATGTTTTTTGTTATATTAAGAAGGCTCATCTCAAATTTGAGGATCCTTTTAAGGCTAACCCTCTAGGCCCAATGTATGCTTGGGCACCTAAACAAAGGTGATTTCTTTCTTCTTATTGGAATGCTTTTAATTCACTACAAATAAAAATACATGGCATTTGGATAGTGGATGCTCAAAGCATATGATTGAAAATGTGAAACTCTTTACTTCCATCAAAGAGAAGTAAGGTGGAAATGTCACCTTTGAAAATATTGCCAAGGATAAGGTAATTGGCATTGGCACAATTGAAAGCATGTTGTCCCCTTGTTAATAATGTTTTTTTAGTAGATGGTTTCAAACATAATATGCTGAGTGTAAGTCAATTATGTGATAAGACTAATAAAGTTACCTTTGATTCACTACCTTGATAGTTGAAACTATAGTCTTCAAGGATGAAAGGGAAGGAGATACCTATGTCATTGACTTAGACAAATTAACTAACCAATCCATCTAGTGTATTATTTCTATTAATAATGAGTCATGGCTTTAGCATATAAAGCCTAGGCATGTATGAATGAAGCTACTTTAAAGCTTTCTATGGATGAGCTGGCAGATGGATTACCCAAGATGAAATTCACCAAGGACAAGACATGTGGACCTTGTTAAACGGGTAGCAATAAAAATCTTCTTTCAGTTTAAAAAATGTTGTGAGTACTTCTAGGCCTCTTATGGACTTATTTGGACCTAGTATAATTATTAATTTAGGTAGAAGGAATTATATATGTATATATGTTTGTGGATGATTACTCTAAGTTCACTTTGATTAGTTTCTTGACTCATAAGAGTAATGCTTCTGATGCTTTCAAAAATTTTACTAAAAGGATTCAAAATGAAAAAAGGTTACTTTATTTCTAGCATTAAAAGTGATCATTAAAAAGATTTTAAAATGAAAAACTTTAAAAATTATTATTTGGAAAATGGTATTTCACGTAACTTTTCAGCTCCTAGCATACCAAAACAAAATGTTGTTATAAAGAGGAAAAATAGAACTTTGGTTGAGATGGCTAGGGTTATGCTCAATAAGTATGGACTTTCCTATATACTTGTAGGCAGAAGCCATCAATACCTCATGTTACATTTGAAACTATATTTTCAAAAAACTCATTTTAAACGAACCTCTTATGAGTTATGGAATGGAAGAATGCCCAAAATCTCATACCCTAGAGTATTTGGCTGCAAGTCCTTTGTATTAAACACTAAGGATAATCTTAGAAATTTGCATCCAAAATGGATGAAGGCATTTTCTTAGGCTATTCCACCTTTAGCAAGGCATATAGATTGTTTAATAAAGAGTTTATGGTTGTTGAAGAGTTAATGAATGTTATTTTTGATGAATCTAGTAGACTTGATCTTAGAAGAGTTTTACTATTAATAATCTTGTAGGTGATCTTAAAAGCTTGAGATTAATTGTAACATGCTCAACCCAAATCATATGCATTTTAATTATATTATATTTCAATATATGCATGGGGTAAATGATTTTTTTAGGCATGTGAATTAGAGAAACACAACGATGACACTTGCACCATTACATTTGCGGCACTTGAACATATATGCAATATTTGTATGGTTACATGGCAAATTATCTTATGTTGTGTGCATATTATAGTATCATAAATAATGTTGTTTTAGAGCTTAATTAAAAGTATAAGGAGCATCTAGGGATTAAGGGATGGATGAAGGTGCTTAAGGAATGAAGAAAAGGGACTAAAAGCAAAACTTTTAACTTTCAACCAATAAGAACAAGCCCCCAATCTTTTGTCATAATAAAATAAGAATACAAATTATAATTCTCTACCATTAGGGTATGGTAAGAGAAGAGATAGGGGCGAAATACAACAAAAGAAGGAAAGCAAAGAAAGGGAAAGAAAGAAAGAAAGAAGAAGAAGAAGAAGAAGAAGAAGAAGAAGAAGAAGAAGAAGAAGAAGAAGAAGAAGAAGAAGAAGAAGAAGAAAAAGAAGAAGAAGAGAAGGAGAAAAGTGAGCTGCCTAAGGTTTTCCAATTCTAGGACAGTTGGTAAGTTAATTTATCTTCTTCTCAACTAAAATTAACCTCTCATAACATGTTAATCATGCATGGTTAAGGAGAATTATGGAGTAATTGAGGTAGATCTATTGGATGGAAGTTGTAATCCAAGAGAACAAGAGCTGATTCTGTTGATTTTGCTGTTAGAGCAGAATTTTAGACCCATGATTTCATAACCCTAGAAAAAAAATTAGGAAAAGTACAAAATATGAAAGTTGTAGCTTTATGTCTCATATAAACGTGTATGAAACAATTTTGCTTGATTTTGTATATGTGAGGAGATATGACTCCTTTAGTAGGACTAGATCAAATCTAAATCGAGATGATCTCAGTCTTCTATTTTCTTATATTTTGATGGCCTTATGTTCTGATTTTGACAGTGTAAAACATGAAATTTTTGGGGTTATGTCCTTTCTAAACTCCTATAAACCAGTTTTGATTTATTTGCTGTGTGGAAATAGTTATGGCTCATTGATTAGGACTGACTCTGTATTAGGGTGAAACCTACCTTTCCTTTGAATCTGTTTTCCAAGTATTTGATGGCCATAGATTCAGATATTGATGATGGTCTAAACTTTAAAGTTGTTTATTTATGTCTGATATACATTCCTTTGAAATATTTTCATGCCAAATCCAGCATGGTTATTGAGATATTGTTCCTTCTTCATGACTGGTTGTCAACATGTTACAAACCTGCTCACCCTGAGATTGGTCCTTTGTTTTGGTGACCTTATAGATTGAATTAGATAATGATAAAACATGAAAAATGTTCCTTTATATTTTTGTAATTGATGGTAGATTATTATTGCAATTAGATTTGTACAATTTGAGATACACCCAAGAGAGTAAGACCTATTCAGACTGAGAGGACACTGCAACAGGGCAACATTTAATAATTCACCACATTTTGTGTGTGTCTGATATTGACCTGAAATTTGAATATGTTGTCTCATTATGTGTCTAGTGAGTTAGAAAAAAATAATTAAGTCATTTGGATCAATATATCTAGAGTTATTGCTATGAGAGTGTAGCGAGCTCAGGCTACCCTATTGGGAATATATGCATAAACACTAGGTCCACTTGCATGAATCATGCCATAATTGCATATCAAGCATTCATAATTATTTTGAAATACTTGTAACCATGTATGTATCAAATTCTAGGATCTCAACACTTTGAGGAATTCCTAGAGAGATAACCAAATCTACCATAAAGGTTGGCCACATCAAAAGGTGAGTAAAAACTATAATTGGATTCAATGGGTGTATGTGATAATTGTATGATATGATTATGTTCTATTACATGTATATATGATTGAATTGTTACATGTTATATGAAAATATAAGTCAAGTGAGAATGATTGAATTGTTACATGTTACATGGGAATAATATGATTATGTTATATTACATGTATATATGATTGAATTGTTACATGTTACATGGGAATACAGGCCAAGTGAGAATTAAATGCTCTTAATGATTACTTGACATATCATTTGTGAATAAGCACTTGCATATGGAACTAAAAAGGGCATTGTGACCAACTTGTCAAACACTTGCAAATCACAGGAAGATGGAACAATAGGTCCCAAATCATATGTCAAATGAATTACAAGAAGATGGACCAATAGGTCCCAAATCATATGTCAAATGAATTACAGGAAGATGGACCAATAGGTTCCAAATCATATGTTACATGAATCACATGAATATCCCAAAAGCAATGTTTGCCTTGCTCGGTCACGACAAAAAGAAAGCTATTGCATTTGTATTTGCATAGTCAATTGTTATACTTGCAATGTATCTTGATGATATTTGATTATGGATTATGCCATGAGAATTTGATTATTGTTTTTATTCACTGAGTTGCGACTCACCAAATTGCAAAATTTTTTTCAGATACTGAAGAATAGGAATTGGACACTTTGGTGCTTTCAGTTTTACATTGAGACATATGGACCACAAGTCGTTGGCTGAATCCAAACTCTCTCTCTCCTTGTGTCATATACATATATGTACATCAAATACATGTTTGATTGTGTGTGTAGGATGGATAAAACCTTTATGCATATGTATTTTGGACTTGAATGATATGAGTTATGTAAATGAATATGGCTGTTACAGTTATTGGTATCAAAACATATATGAATACGGTCGTTACATTCCTCAAGGTGTTGAGATCCTAATATTTGACACATACATGGTTTTGAGTATGTCAAAATGACTATGAATGCTTGGTATGCAACTATGGCATGATCCATGCAAGTGGACCTAGTGTTTATGCATATTTTCCTTAAATGGCAACCTGACCCTACTACACTCTCCTAGTAATAACTCTAGATATAATTATCCAAATGACTTGATTCTTTTTTTCAAATAAACTAGATACATAATGATACAACATAGTCAAATTTTAGGTCATATAAGGCATATAGAAAATGTGGTGAATTTTTGAATTTTTCCATATTCATTGTCATCTTAGTCTGAGTAGGTCTTACATTCTTGGATATATCTAAAATTTTACAAATCCAATTGCAAAGATGATCGACCAAAAGTTACAAAATACATAAAGGAACATTTTTCATATTTTACTCATTGTCTAATTTAGTCTATAAAGTCACCAAAACAAATTATCAATCTCAGGGTGAGTAGGTTTTTAACATGTTGACAATTAGCCATAATGAAGGGGTAATATCTCAACAACCATGTTAAATTTGGCAAAACCATTTGCCAGGTATGTAGATATGACATAAATAGACAATTTTCAAGTTTTTGACATCATCAATTCCAAATCTATGGCCATTAAATTCTTAGAAAATAAAATTATGAGACTGATGAGGTTTCATCGGGTTCAGGGTTAGTCACAATCAATGAGCCATAATTCTTTCCACATAACAAATCAAGAAAACTAATTTACATGTATTTATAAGGGATATAACCCTACAAATTTCATGTTTTTCACTTTACCTAATTTCTCTTCTAGGGTTATGAAATCATGGGTACAAAATTCTGCTCTAACAATAAAATCAACATAATCAACTCTTATTTCTCTTGAATTTCAACTTGCATACTTGAGCTCTACCTCAATTACTCCATAATTCTTACTAATCATGCATTATTAACATGTCATGAAGGATTAATTTCCTATAGGAAAAAGATAAATTAGCTTACCTTTTTTCCCAGAGCCAGAAAAGCTTAGGATTCCTTCCTAGGCAGCTCACTCTTCTCCCTCTCCTGCTTCTTCTTCTTCTTCTTCTTCTTCTTCTTCTTTTCTTTCTTTCTTCCTTAGCACTCTATTTCTTTTGATACCCCTTGCATTTAAGCTCTCTATTATGTTCCTAAAGGATGAAAAATTCCATTTGTAAACCTATTGTAACAAGACAAAATCATGGTGTCTCATTTTCATTAGTTGGAAGTTCACTTTCCGCCTTTTAGTCTATCTTCTTCACTCCTTCATCACCTTTATACATCTCCTAATCCCCATATGCTCCTTATACTTTTAAATAAGCCGTCAAATGCCATTATTTATGATGCTATAACATCCACATAACATAAGATAATTTGCCACACAACTATATAAACATTACATATATGTTCAAGTGTCCCAAATGCAATGGTGCAAGTGTTATTGTCATGCTTATCCAATTCACATATCTAAAAGATCATTTATCTAGTGCTTATATTCATGTGGGATTGTAAATCATTTATGCAATGAATAGGTTCATATGAGAATGCCAATAAATATGGGTTGGGATGTTACATATGGAGTTTCATGCTAGTATGTCCTAGCCTTCTATGCCAAGTTTTACCTTCATCTACTATAGAGACTAAACACTTTGCACTATAGTTAATAAGAGAATTTAAATCAATCACATAAATATTATGAAGTCTTCTACTAATGAACAAAATTTTGTTATCACTCATCCTTGACACATAGCATGCTTGTGGCTCAAACATAACCTTAAGGCCTTTGTCACATAGTTGACTTACACATAGCAAATTGTTTTCAGTCCATTAAGTAACAATGCTTTATCAAGGATAGGTTCATATGAGGATGCCAATGAATGTGGGTAGGGATGTTACATAAGGAGTTTCATGCTAGCATCCTAACCTTCTATGCCAAGTTTTACCTTCATCTACTATAGAGACTAAACACTTTACATTATAGTTAATAAAAGAATTTAAATCAATCACACAAATATTATGAAGTCTTCTACTAATGAACAAAATTTTGTTATCACTAAACCTTGACACATAGCATGCTTATGGCTCAAACATAACCCTAAGGCCTTTGTCACACAACTGACTTACACTTAACAAATTGCATTTGAATCCATCAAATAATAGTACTTTATCAAGGATAAGTGTGCCATCATCTTTACCAACTATACCTATGGCAATAATTTTGGCTCTACCATTTTCTCTAAAAGATACGTTTCCAAGTCCTTCAATATTCTCCAATTATGTGAACTTCCTTTCTCCTATCATGTGTTTTGAACATCCACTATCCAGATACCACTATTGCTCTCCAACTTCAGATTTCAAGGACATCTACAAATAAGAAGAGTTATATCTTTGGTACCCAAACCATTTTAGGTCTTAGGGGGTTAACTCTTACCAACTGTCCATCATGCCTTCTCGAATAGCAATGATAAGCAATGTGGCCATATATACCATAGTAAAAACATTCGCCATCAAAATGAACTAGTGTCCTACTTCTAGGTGGAACATGTACATATTGTCTATGAGATTTGTAACTCCTTTAAGCAATATGTCTATGTGTGTTTCTCTATGAGGAATTCTCTTGTGTTTTGTGTGTCTACATCCATAATTATGACAATTTTTATGTCTTTGCACACCTTGCCTCTTAGGCTTGTAAGAGTGATACATGTAGGCATGATTTACTCTGAATGGAGTTGATCTCAATAGTGTGTGAGTGTACTGAGACTTCCCTCTTGAGCCATTATTTGTGGCATTTCCCTTTTTGAATCTTTCTACTTCATAACATGGTAAGAAGCATTATTCTCTTTGTCCTTAACAAAGATCGTTTGAGAAGAGGATAGATTTATTAAAGTGATGGCATTATTCTCTTTGTCCTTAACAATGATCATTTGAGAAGAGGATAGATCTATTAAAGTGATGGCATTATAACCTAATCGATATTTGATGGATGGACTTCTTCGGACCTCAAGGATGGAGTCTAACTTTTCCTTTCATTTAGTGAACTTGTTGAGGCTTTCCTTAAGCTTAAGGTTCTCAATTGTGAGAGACTTAACCTCCCTAGTTAGAGTTTCTTGACCATTAGCATAATATTTTAAGGATTTGTTCTTTTTTTTTTTTTAAAAAAAAAGGTGCTGGACTTGAGAGTCTCAACTTTCATAGTGAATTAAGTAAGCATTGAGTACAATTTTTCTCTAGAGTAGAAGTCAAAAGGATTTACCTCTTTATCACTATCACTATCACTATCACTATTACTGCTGTATTAGTGTTCACTTAAAGATTCATTTGGCTGCTCCTTATTTGCCATGAGATAGAGGTTAACTAACTCCTTTCTTATTTCATCCTCATTAGTTTGGAGTCACTAATATCATCCCAAGTGGGTTTATACACTTCCCTTCCTTTCTTGAAGGTGTGTTTTCTATAAGGAAGCTTACTCTTATTGATTTAAGGACACTCTGATTTAATATGCTCTTACTCATTGCATCTACAGTAAATGAGTTAACTCTTAGTTCCTCTTTTCTTATGCCTCCTTGCCCTTTTGCTCTTTTTATTTGAAAAGAATTTCTTTACTTGGTTGGTGATGAGGGAATGCTACTCATCTTCACTTCTATCTTCATCATCACTAGAAGAAGAAAAAGTTATTAAATAAGAAGTAGATGGAGATTCAAAATGTACCTTTTTAGCTTTCAATGCTTAGCCTTTCTTTCTCATTCTTGTATTTTAAACAGGCTTTTCAAAAGTGATTTCATGAGCCAATAACTTTCCCATAAGTTCATAAAGTAATAGGTCCTCTAGCTTATTGGCTTCCTCTATAGCTGCCTTCCTAGCTTCTCATTTATCTTTGGGAAATTGTGGCTTGTGGATGAATTGTGATTCTTCATGACTTGCCATGATATTTGATTTGAGCACTTAAGCTTTAATGAAGAGACTAGCTCTAATACCAATTATTGTCCTTTGGTACCCTTGAATGGGGGTTGAATAGGACAATGGTAGGTAATTAAAAAAATAAAAACTAAGTACGAAAATGAATGAAGAATCAAGACATGAGATTTATAGAGGCTCGACACAACTTGCATACATCCTCTCCTCTAGTACTATCAAGATAGCTTAAGGTGCTATCAACCACCTTTACAATAATAGTTTTTGGGCACTACCAAGCCATTACAAGTAGACTTATGGGTGCTACTAAAACTTTATCCAAAAGTAGTTTCTAAGTACTACCTTAAACCTTTCACAAAGTATGATTTTTTAAGATCTCTTACTAAGGTTTTCTCAAACAAAATGCAATTTTAAATATGAGGTAACTCTATCACTCAAGCAATAACACACTTTGAAATACAATTACAATGTATGTTTGATCTGGTTGAGAGTTGTTGGCCTAGGACACCAAGAAGGGGGGTTGAATTGGTGGTTGATTAAAAATTAAAATGAAAGATAATGTGCTTAAGAAGTTGTGAAGGAGAAGAGAGAAATTAACACAAGTGTTTATAGTGGTTTAGGTGTTAACAAACTCTATGTCTATTCCTCAATTCTCTACAATTAGGTGTTTTACTTAACTCAACTAGTGTTTCCAAGTTCACACCAAACTTTTACAACCTGTGTTTATGGTTCACACAAAAAACCTTACACTTTATGTTTTATAGGCTCACACAAAAGCCTCTCACAAGTGTTTTGTAAGCTCACACCAAAACCTTTCATAAGTGTTTTACAGGCTCACACTAAAACCTCCTATAAGATTTTTTTTACTATGGGCTCACTCATAACCTCTTTACAATGGTGTTTATTGCTCGCACCAAACAATCAGCTGCACATAAATGAGAATGAAAGATTGAGTAGCAAATTAGCAAGAGTTTGATTGCAAATTAATGAATTCTCTTCCATTTAAATATGTTTGGTGGAGTATTTGTAAAACATATCCACCAAAGAGACATTAGTCTAAAACTATCAACAAATCTCCAAGATGTGCCAGACAGATTTAGCATTAAATGCTTGTTAGGAGGATGTTGCGGTCGCTACTACCATTTTACAATCGCAAATTTTCAATTTCCATTATGAAGCTGAATTTCAGCGAAAAACCTTATTTGTGTCTAACGACTAGTCCACATGTCTGTTGTCCATTAGTTGTCTAGGAAAAATATAGCCATTGCATTCTAATAACTATTAAAAGTCGCAGTTACAAGATAACTATTTGTTGGGCATGATTGAGACCGCAAATTCCCTTGTTTGGTGAGGAAACTGTAACTCTTTGAGTCGCGGTCGTTACTAAATATTCGCTCTCATAATTTTTGATCTTCAGTGGTTACCTAGGACACTTGGCATGCTGTGGCTATGGCTTTGGTTGCCTTCTTTGTCACTATGAAAGTTGCGATCGCGAATCCGGACGTGATACCCATCGCGAATTCCTCTATGACTCAAGCTCACTTCATTCGGTTATGTTGCAGCTGCGAATTTGCCCGCAAATTCCTCTGGCCTAGCTTCATTTATCCTTGTGACTGATTTGAGGTCACAATTTATAATATACATATCACGAATTAGGATGAACTTTATAAGGTTGGAGATTTTGAATTCCATCCAACTTCTAATGAAAAAACTAACTTATAATCTGCAAAACAACATTAAATGAAAGTATTAGTGTTGATCAATCTCTATTGTCAAGATCAAAAGAGATTCATGAGTTAGCTTAAACCAACCTAGTCTAATAATCTCTCCCTTTTTTATTTTGGCAACTTAGATTGATCTTAAGGTAAAATAGATGCATGAGTTGTGAAGTTGGAATGGTGAATGATTTAAATAGTACTTAAAAAATTTCTAGTTAATCATCAAAGTTAAATTTTAAGTATGAGTGAAAAACAATGCTCCCCTTAACTTATGCTTTTCTCTTCCAAATTATTTCTCCATACAATTCTCTCCCTTTTTGGCAAGATTAAAAAGAAGGCAAATGGAGAAGAGCAAATAAAATGCATAAGGATAAAGTGAACATAAGGAGCAAATATGAATTCATAGAATTATAAGAATGACAATAAACATAAGAATTGCAATCATCATACAAATAAATTCAATTACATAACATTTGAGACAAAAGATTGTAGAACAAACATTTTTATTTATTTATAAACTGTGGGATCAATAACTTTACATCAAAGACAAAGAAAAATACAAAGAAATCCTAATTTTAAAGATTTGAGAATCATCATCATCTCCAGAATCATCTTGCTCTTCATTATCACCTCCTCCTTTAGCTTCGTCTCCAACTTTAACCTCGTGGTTGTCTTCCTCCTTCGGTGTACCTTATAATCCATGAAATAAGGAAAATGACAGGGAGGAACTCCCAACTTCTCTTGCAAGTCCATCAGATCATTATGGAGGTGAGAAATAAGGAAAAATCTCCTCTTCAACTTATCGAACTTTTGGTTGATGGTGGCAAGTGAAAGTTTAGACTTAGATTTTGGTTGAGGAGGTGGGACTGGTATTTCTCCTTCTTTAATGACAAGTCTTTTTCTTTTGGAGGCTTGAGATGTTTCCATCTTTTTGCCCCAAAAACACCTAAAGTATAGACATAGGATTCTAGGTGAATGGCTTTGGCATTGATAAGATAGTTGAGGTCCAGAAAAATTTAGGAAGGAAGGAGTTTCTTAGTGATGAATTTTTCATTTTCCTCATTAACAACACTAACAAATCTATAAATGACAGTTACATGGGGAAGAAGGAGAAATTAGCTCTTAGGTTTAGTGCTCATGTGGAGTAATTGATCCACAAGATAGCAATCAGATTGGATAAGTTTTTTTTTCATAAGAAACAAAAAGAAATGCAAGGTCCTTTTGAGATATTTTTTCGTTACCATCACTTTTAGTGATAATGGAGAAGCTGATGATATAGTGAAGTAACCAAAAAGGAAGGGTTTTGATGTATTTGGCTAAAGAAGTTTTGGGATCATGTTTGGTCTCGATAGAATTTTGGGACCTAAATTCAGAGTAAGTAACATCAAGTGCAAAGATAATGAATGTAATGTTATCTTGGACTTAAAGATTGAAAAGGTTGGATAATTGGTTGAAAGTGATAAAGTAAGGATCTCCAAAAGCATACAAAACTAACCCATATTGTCTGGCGTGGGGTTCAGCTTTGCAGCTAAGAGTTATTATGCATATGAATGCTCTCACGATATCTTCATAACTGGGTTCAACCTAAAAGATGAATTCATTCCATCCCAAGTTGGAGAGAAATGTGTGAATCTCATTATTGATCCCAAGAGACTCTAGAAGAAAGGTAAAAGGAATTTTGTTTAGAAGGATGATTTTTGAGGCATTGGCTTTATGGCAATCCTTCTACTCTTTTGTAATCCCTTTCATTTGATGTAGGGTCAATGGTATAGAGGGTTGGGCTACTGCCTTGCCCTTCTCTGCTCTTAAAGCTTACTTAGGAGCCATTGGGAATAGTAGAAAGATTTAGAAAGGTTTGAGAGTAGAAAAGAAGATAGATGATTTGGTATAGGATGTAGTGATGAAAATCACTGTTTAGGGGGTTTATATAGCCATAGAAAGGGTGTATAAATGGCTAGAAATGGCTATAATGTGATCAATGAAACGTTGGAAACAGTTGATGGTCAAATCAAATTAATGTGTGGCAGTTACTAGAAATCGCTATCGCTATTTTTGAAAATTATGAGTAACGGACAAAAAATCCTTGGGAATCAG
Source organism: Omphalea diandra (assembly GCA_949677035.1). Taxonomy (NCBI): domain Eukaryota; kingdom Viridiplantae; phylum Streptophyta; class Magnoliopsida; order Malpighiales; family Euphorbiaceae; genus Omphalea; species Omphalea diandra. Next base: position 6,756 of record CATIWR010048927.1, on the reverse strand, counting down.
CATGTACAATGATTATAAATTTGAATTTTTGAAAAAATTCGTGGTGGAAAGCAAAAGTCGTGACCACAAAATTGATGGTTGTCAGCTAGATAAGATGAACATATAATTTGCGAACGTTAATCAAGGATAACAACCATGAATTACAAGGCAAGAAGGATAATAATGAACAAACAAAATTTGACATTTTAAGTTGGGATCCACTTAATATATTGATGTTCAATTTATGCAAATTGATATAAAAAGAGCACAATTGCATTTATAATAGAGACATTAGGTGATAAGTATCACATACAACCAAACATATAACAATCAAACAAAGATCAAGCTTTTCACTTTAGGGAGCTTCCATCAAGCATTCCCAATTCTCTCTTAATGAAGTTGAACCTTTCTTCATTGCGAGGTTTAGTGAAAATATTCGCAAGTTGATGATTTATGTTTATAAATTCTAACATAACATCACAATTTTAGAAAGATCTCTAAGAAAATGATACCTAATATCTATGTGTTTGCTCTTAGAGTGTTAGATGGGGTTCTTAGAGAGATTAATCGGACTAGTGTTGTCACATTTGATAAGAATGTGATCAACAATTTTGCCATAATCCTTTAATTATTGTTTCATCCAAAGCAATTGGGTGCAACAATAACCCGTAGCTACATACTCAGCTTCAGTGGTGGATAAGGTAACTAAAACTTGTTTTTTGCTAAACCAAGACACTAAGCATTCTCCTATAAATTGGCAAATTCCAGAAGTACTTTTTCTATCTAATAGACTACCAGCGTAATCCACATCCGAGTAATCTATGAGACTAAAAGTTGAATCTCTAGAATACCATAGGCCTAAGTGTAATGTACCATACATATATTTAAAAATCCTTTTGACAACATTTAAATGTGATTCTTTGGGACAGGATTGAAATCTAGTGCACAAACATACACTAAACATAATGTCAGGTCTTAAAGCAGTAAGATAAAGTAGAGACCCGATCATACCTCGATATCTCTTTTCATCATCTGTCTTACTCGATTCATCTTTGTCCAATTTGATGTTACCACTCATGGGTGTTTTTGCCAATTTGTAATCATCCATGCCAAATTTTTTTAGTATGTCCTTTGTGTATTTGGCTTGGTTGATAAAGATCGCTTCTTTGGTTTGTTTGATTTGTAGACCAAGAAAAAACTTAAGCTCTCCCATCATGCTCGTCTCGAAGTCCTTAGTCATACACTTAGCAAAATCCTTACAAAGAGATTCGTTAGTAGCACCAAAAATGATATCATCAACATAAATTTGTACTATTAGTGTATCATGTTTATGCCCTTTTACAAATAAAATTATGTCCACCATTCCCTTTTCAAAATCATTTTTCAAAAGAAATGAACTAAGCATTTCATACCAAGCTCTTAGAGCTTGTTTCAACCCATATAAGGCTCTATTCAATTTAAAAACATGATTTGGGAAACTATGTGATTCAAAACCAGGAGGTTGTTTAACATAAACTTCCTCCTTAATAACTCCATTTAGAAAAGCACTTTTGACATCCATTTTGAAAAGTTTAAAATTCATATGACATGCATAAGCCAAAGAATCCTAATGGCCTCTAACCTTGCAACAGGGACATAAGTTTCATCATAATCTATGCCTTCCTCTTGGTTGTAAACTTTTGCAACCAATCTAGCTTTATTCCTAGTGATGAATCCTTACTCATCTAACTTGTTTCTAAACACCCATTTGTAACCTACAATTGGGTGTTCTTTAGGCTTAGGAACAAGTTCCCATACATTGTTTCTCTCGAATTGGTTGAGTTCTTATTATATAGTAATCACCCAACTCTCATCATCAAGAGCATCATCAATCAATTTTGGCTCAAATTAAGAAACAAAGGCAAGGTTATTATCTAAAAGATTAAATTGAGATCTAGCACTTACACCCTTTAAAGTATCACCAATAATTAAGTCTTTGGGGTGATGCTTGGATAGTCTCCAATCCTTGGGTAGATATTGACTTACAATGCTTCTTGTTGATGTTGTGATTCCTCATCCATTTTTTATGATTTACCTTTATCTTTGTGCTTGTCTTCCTTTCTTGTAGTGTGCTCTAAATCCAATTTTTCAAAATCCCCTACAAGATCATCAACAAATGAACCTTTCCTAAGATCAAGTTTACTAGATTCATCAAATACAACATGCATAGACTCTTCAATAACCATTAAACTTTTATTAAAGACTCTATAGGCCTTGTTAGAGGTGGAATAACCTAAGAATATATCATCATTAGTTTTTGAGTCAAATTTCCCAAGATTATTCTTGGTGTTCAATATATAGCACTTGTATCCAAATACTCTTAGGTATGATATCTTAGGTTTTCTACCATTCCATAGCTCATAAGATGTTTTATTGAGAATGTGTCTTTTAAAAATTCTCTTTGCAATATAACACAAAGTATTAACGACTTTGGCCTAAAAGTAATTTTGTAAAGATTACTCATTAAGCGTAGTTCTAGCCATCTCTACCAGTATTCTATTTTTCCTCTCTATAACACCATTTTGTTGTGGTGTTCTAGGGGTTGAGAAATTATAGAAGATCCCATTTTCTAAATAATAAGATTCAAAAGCTTCATTTTGAAATCCCTTTCCATGGTCACTTCTTATAGAAGAAATGAAGTAACCTTTTTCATTTTGAATTCTTTTTGCAAAGCTTTTGAAAGCATCAAAGGTATCATACTTATGAGTTAGAAAGGATACCTAAGTAAACCTAGAATAATCATTAACTAGGACCAGTGCATAATGTTTTTGGCCTAACTAGTACTCCTAGTAGGTCCTATCAAGTCCATATGAATTAATTAAAAGAGTCTAGATGAACCTATAACATTTAGCTTTTAAGGAAGATTTATGTTGCTTCCCCATTTAGCAAGGACCAAATGTCATGTCTTTTAAGAAATTTAGCTTGGAAAGACCTTCCACTAGCTTTCCTTTAGATAAGCTTTGTAAGAGCTCCACGCCAACATGTCAAAGTCTTCTATGCCATAGCCAAATTTCATTACTAAGAGACATAAGACACTTAAAAGATTGGTTAGCCAAATTGTCTAAGTCAGTTAGATAGGTGTTGTCTTTTCTTTCACCTTTGAAAACAACCTTTTTATCCACTAATATGGTAACTTGACATTCTCTAGGGTCAAAGGTGACTTTATTACCTTTGTCAGACAATTGACTTACACTAAGCAAATTATGTTGCAAGCCATCAACTAACAGAACATCATTAATTAAAGAGCAACCATTCTTAACAATGGTTCCAATGCCAATTACCTTACCCTTGGCATTGTTACCAAATGTGACATTACCACATTTTTTTTCCTTTAGGGCCATGAATAGCTTCCTATTACTCGTCATGTGTTTTGAGCATCCACTATCCCAATGCCAATCATTTGATTCATTGGTCGCTACTAAACACCCCCTACACAACACAAATAAATCATCTTTTCTTTGGTACACAAGCATACCTGGGTCTCAAGGGGTTAGGCTTTGAAGGATCCTCCAATTTGAGATGTGCCTTCCTAATATAACAATAAACATTAATGTGTCGATATCTCATGCAATAATGGCATTTGAGTTTAGACTTATATGTCTTCCTCCTATGTAACCCCTTGGTATGAGTGGGTCATTTTCTCATACCTATGTGATGTGTGTGAGAACATGAGCATGCATGTATGAGTGTAAATATGAATTTTTTGTGTGTGTGTTGGGATTAGCATGCTTCTTATTGTACATATAAGCATGATTAGCCTTTTTAGAAATAGGCTTTAAGCCTTGTTGCACTTTCCCTTTGCCCTTAGGCATTAGGGATTTAGTGTTTTAGGCACTCTTCTTTCCAACAACCTCAATACTTGAAGTTTGAGGTGTTGAGGTTGTAATGTATGTAGTGTGTGTAGGTGTGGAGGTTGAGGCTTCATTGATGCCTAGACCATGCCTAATCAAGGGAGGCCTTTGTGATACTGTGAGTGTATCCAAAACTTCCTTACCTTTATGAAATTTGGAGATAGAGCTTCTAAGTTGAATGACTTTTCCTTTAAAAGAGTAATTCTCTTTTCTTAATGAAGCTAGTGATGAAGATGGTTTGGAATGATTTTCTATAGATTTGTTGAGTTATTCATTTATAGCCCTCAATTCACTTACAAGGCTATTAAGGGATTTGTAATCATCCTCTAATTTTGCGCACTTCCTCTAGTAAGTTTTCATTTATGACTTATATTTGTCACATTTCATTGTGAGAGATTCTAAAAGCTCATCATCTAAATTATCATATTTAGAATTAGAACAAGATGAAGTGTTTACCTCATTAGGAGAGTCCTATTGAGCCATGAAACATATGTTAGCAATCTCCTCTTCATCATCATCTTCACTTGAGTTATCATCCCATGTGGCTTTAAAACTCTTCATCTTTTCTTTATCCTCTTACTTCTTTTTCTTTAGTTTGGGGTAATCATACTTAATGTGGCTTTGCTTACCACACTTATAGCAAGTTACATCAGTTGATCTATCTTTGGGATTAGGAGTTGCTTTATTGAAGTTCCTTCTTTATTTTCTTCTTCTAATAAGCTCCTTGGTCCTTCTAGAGAGCGTTACAAGTTCCTCCTCCTTCTTGTCACTTTCTTCTTCACTTGAGGTTATTTCTACTTCCTTTTCCTTTGAAGATGATTTGAGTGCCAATGTCTTCCTTTCTTGCTTTTTAGATTTTTCTCCTTAGCCTCTCATTTCCTTCATTTCCTCATATTTCTTTAAGGCTAACTCATGAGTCAAGAGTTTACTTATCAAAACATCCGTTGGAACCTTCCTTATTTTTGGGTTGGACTCTTAGATACTGCATACTCTAGCACCAAATTTCTCAAGAGGTAAAGACTTTATAATTTTAGAGTCTACCTCATGATTTGTGAGAACCCTATCGAACTTCTTCATGTTGGTGACAATAGCTTAGAGCCGATTCATCATATATGTTATGCTCTCATTCTCTTTCATCATAAATAACTCTCATTCTATCATGTACATCTCAAGTTGGCTAGATTTCACCAAAGTGATGCCTTTATGATAGTTCTCCAATGCTTTCCAGATGCCATGAGCAGTATGGCAATGTTGTACCCTTCTAATTTCTTTTCTTAATAGAGAACTTAGAAGGATTGCCATGGAACTTTTATTTTTGTCATTGGATCTTCTGTGTACTTCAACCTATTCTTCTCTAGGGATTAGCTCTTCACTCCCATCTACCACTTTAGTGGGTGGCTTCTATTCCTTAGCAACAACATCCCATAGATCCACCACATCAGTGTCTAGATAGATCTACATCCTATACTTCCAATGAGTATAGTATACTCCATCAAAATAAGGCTTGAGGTGAGTATGGATTCTCTTATGCCATTGATCTTTATTTACTAAATTAAGGTTTTTAGTGAGACTTGGCTCTGATACCACTTATTTACCTAGGACACTAAGAAGGGGAGTTGAATTGATGGTTGATTAAAAATTAAAATGAAAGATAAATGTGTTTAAAAAGTTGTGAAGGAGAAGAGAGAAATTAACACTAGTGTTTATAGTGGTTCAGGTGTTAACAAACCCTATGTCCACTCCCCAGTTCTCTACAATTGGGTGTTTTACTCAACTCAACTAGTTTTTCCAAGCTCACACCAAACTTTTGCAACTTGTGTTTATTGCTTACACAAGAAACCTTACACCTTGTATTTTCTAGGCTCACACAAAATCCTCTCATAAGTGTTTTGTATGCTCATACTAAACCTTTCACAAGTGTTTTGTAGGCTCACACTAAAACCTCTTATAAGAGTTTTTACTCTATGTTCATTCATAACCTCTTTATAATGGTGTTTATTACTCACACTAAACAATCAACTACACATAAATGAGAATGAATGAATGAGTAGGAAATTAGCAAGATTTTGATTGCAAATTAATGAATTATGTTCCATTTACATATGTTTGGTAGAGTATTTATAGTTCATATCCATTAAAGAAATATTGATTTAAAACTATCAAGACATATCCAAGATGTGCTAGGCAGATTTAGCATTAAATGCTTATCAGGTGGACATCGCAGTCGCTACTACCATTTCACAATTGTGAATTTCTAATTTCCATTGCGAAGTAAAAAATTTTGGCAAAAAACTCTATTTTAATCTAATGGTTAGTCCACATGTTAGCTATCGATTGGTTGTTTAGGAAATATAGCTATTACATTCTAACAACCATCAAAAGTCGCGGTCGCGAGATAACTATGTCTTAGGTGTGATTAAGACTACAAATTCCTCTGTTTGGTGAAGAAACTACGACTCCTTGAGTTGTGGTCACTACCAAATATTCGGCCTCATGATTTTTGATCTTTAATGGTTACCTTGGACACTTGGCACACTGTGGCTGTGGCTTTGGTTCCCTCCTTTGTCACTATGAAAGTCGCAGTCGCAAGTCTGAATGCTATACCTACCGTAAATTCTTTTGTGACTCAAGTTCACCTTTGGCTATGTCGTGGTTGCGAATTTGCTTGCCAATTCCTCTATCCTAGCTTCATCCATCTATGTGACTGATTTGTGGTCATTGTTGTCCTTAGGCACCAAGAAGGAAGGTTGAATTGGTGGATAAAAATTTTAAAACAAAGATAAAGGGGAGAAGATAGAATGGTAGAGACACAAACAATTTATAGTGGTTCGGGCAAAAGTGACCCTACGTCCACTCCCCAATCACTCAATTGGGTATTTCACTATCT
>CATIWR010048925.1:0-22204 GCA_949677035.1 Omphalea diandra | reverse complement strand
ATTCTAAATTTTTGGTATATCATTGTGATTTTGGGAGTGATGACTTCAACAAGAATGAAAGACTCGTTGAGTTGTGACCTTTCATTTCATGCCTGGGAAATTTGCAGGAAGATATTCTATTTGTTTAGAAATCTTTGTTGAAAATTGTTCTGTTTAAGTTGAATGTTGTTGAAAATTGTTGGTTCAACTTATTTCCACTAAAAAAAAAAGTTTGTTCCTTTCCTTGCATCTGCTTGGTTTCCATGAAAGTCTGCCAATATGAAAAGAAATAAAATAAAAACTGAGTTGAGCTGAGTCAAACTTACATATTCTATCAAGTTGAGTTGGAGTGTTACAATTTTTATTTTTTTTAAAGGCTCTATTTTGTTTGGGTCAAGTTTTGAGCTTGGACTTTTAAATTGAGTTAAGCTTGAGTAGTGCAACATATTGACTCAACTCAGTTTGATTTCTTCCTTACAACCCATTTATTCTATCTGTATGAATAATTTAATGCCTTATCTTAAAGCTCTGAAACAAAAGGACATACTTGGCTCCTTTCTTACAATAAATTTTAACATGCTATAAGCAAAGATGAAAAATGCGTCTTCATGGAAAAATAGATACCTGAATGTATGGCTTTAATTAAGACAACTGAGGACACCATAAATTAGGACATGTGAACATGAGGAATTTAAAATTCTCAAATGTACATAAAGCACTAGCTAAAGAAGTAAGTCCTCACATTATTCACATGGTTTTAAAATTTTTAGCAATTTCCTTTTCTTTTGTTTTCCATAATACCTTGATACCTTATATAATAAACTTTTAAACTTTGGTTATTAGATTCTTCTCAACAGACCATAATAAATTAGAACACACAAATCTAAGCAAGCAGAAGACTTATGTACATGAATTACGTCAATAGCCTGGAGGAAAGCCATTTTAAAATCATGGAAGCATAACTCTGTTCCACCAGATGCTTGTTTAGTCCATTCCTCCTATCGCATTAACAGAAAACATGACAGCTACATGCCAAGCCACATAGGTTGTCCTCTCTATCAAACCTACCAAGCCAATACTCAAATAATATTCTCACTGTGCACCTCTATGACCAAAGAAGGAAAAATAACATCTAACAGTGGCATATATTAAGATAAATACTGATGCAACTCTTTGAAGGTAGCCATGAATCAAGCATGATATAATGTATGAACTAGAAAATACCTCCACTGATTTAGTCAAATTGCCATCTGTAATTATACAAGCAATCTCCAGTATTCTATCAACTTCGATATTCAAACCTAAGCAGCAGTGCAAGTAAAAAGGAAGAGAAAATAAGATGCATTCTATCTCTTACACCATTGAGTCATCAGTTCATAACCATAGAGTTCATTTATACAAATAATGTAAATGACATAAAAACTCAACAACAAAATCAAAAGTTGCTTCAAATGTATCTAAGGAGCACATTCAACACAAATGCGCACTCAAAACACTTTGAAAACAATGATAACTTAGTTTCACAATACAAAATATCAATAGATTATGAAAAATTCAAACCAAGAACTTGTACCCAATTGTCTCAAGTAACAACAAGTGAAATGATAAGGAAGAAAAAAGTTAGCAGCTCTTAATAATAACCATAGTTGTTAAAGGTGCGCCCGAGGCGCACCTAAGGCGCAAGGTGCACCAGGCGCCAACCTGTGCACCTTAGAAAGCCCAAGGCGGCGCTGTTACAAAGGAGCGCGCCTTAGGCCTCAGGCGAGACGCCCTTAAGGCCCACCTTTATAACAATCTTTACATTTTTTTTTTTATTTTATGTGTGGGTAAATCTGAACCATTAATTAAAAATTAAAAAATACTTTCGATAGACCTTACCACACCTTATTATTTCAAGAAAAAATAAATAAAAAAATAAATCTGCTCTAGCAATAAAAAAAGAAAAAAAATAAAAAGTTAGGGCGAGAAAGAGATCTGCTCTAGCCAAAAAAATAAAAGAAGAAGAAGAAGAAGAAGAAAATTGCTGAAAAAACAAAAGAAAAGGAAGAAACTTTGCTCCAGCCAAAAAAAAAAAAAAGAGAAAGAAGAATAAGAAGTTGTTGACAAACAGAAGAAGAAACAATTTTAGGAAGCTTAGGAGCCTTGTGTGTTTAGAATTTGAAACCTTTACTAAGTTTTCTTTTTTTTTTTTTTTTGTGTGTATTTTTTTGTTGTTATTACTTAATGTGTATTGAATATTAATAGTTATAATATTATATCACCTTACTAATAGTCTAATTATGAAATTTTTAATTTTTTTTATTTTTTATTTTTGTGTTTTATGTCACTCAAGCGCACACCTACACCTTGCGTCTAGGCTCTAGGATCCCTTCGTGCTTTAGTGCGCCTTGCGTATTTAATAACTATGATCATAACTATTCAGATTTTCTCAAGAAAGTGTCATTTTAGGAGTTTGTTTATTTTATGAGATGGAACTATTCAAAAAAAGTGGAGTTCTAATATTGTTTAGAAGTTTCAATGTTATCTAGGGAATTATTTCTAATTCTTCACAATCACCAAGTAAAAAAACAAAATGAAAGTCAATAGTTGTATGGTAAGTACAACAATATTATATTATATCTACTCAGTAGTTGCTCAGTTTGCATAAGATTTTTAAAAGGAAGACCTACCCACATAATCTTTTTAAGAACTTAAAAAAACTTCACATTTTCACCACATAAAAATTTTTTAAAAAATAATTTTTCCAATGACTATGAAGGTTTATGGTTGATGCTTATGACAACCAAAAACATAAAATGAAAACTAAAATTAGTGCATACAAAATGGCCAAACATACCAGTCATTTCCATGTCAATCCAAACAAGGGGCATCTTGTACTCCGATGAAGATGTGACCAAATTTTGTTCATTTTGTTTCTCATTTCCTATCATCAAACCATTGCTAACCTTTGCTGCCAAAAGCCAAACACGTCCTCAGCTACTTCAAATGTTAGACGAATTTTTTATCAAGCAAATCTAATTTTTCTAATCACATAAATTCTCAAAACAATCAAAATGACTGAAAAAGGCATCACAGTCAGAAAGCCCCTAAAAGCACAAAGAAAAGCATAAACCAACTGTACAGCCAGCCGTGACAGATAAAATAAATAATTAAGAACTCTAACCTAAGCCTAACAGCCATATAATTTACTTAATCGCAGTGTAAAAGGGACTTGTGGCATCAATACCTGTGTTATTGGTGGATAGAGGTTTAGCATTAGAGGAAGAAGTAGAAACAACGTCGACATGACTATCTTCAGCGTCGAGATCCAACACAGAAAACGTATTGGAAAGGTCTTCCATGGCTTTCCCTCGATTTGGCGCTAATTGCAATGCCTAATCACTCAGATTCTTTTCCTTTTAAAAGGGATTCTGGCAGAAGGCAACGAATGAGCCAATCTCCTCGGTAAGCAACTTGGCATCCGAGGGTTTATTTTTAATTAATTTAGTTGTACAACCGGGTTAAAATAATAAATTTTAAATAAATTTCATATTTTATTTTTATTAAATAATTAATTAACTAAATAATTAAAAATTAATACATAAAATTTACTTTTTATAAAAATATTATTATTTAATTAGTTTTTTCAAGTAAATAAAATAATAATTAAATTAATGTTATAAATTTTATTAATAATATAATTTTTAATAAAAATAAAATTAATATATAAATAATAATTGAAATTTATTGCTATTTTATAATATTTTATTATTTTAATAAAATATTATTTATCTAATTAGATTTTTTAATTAAATAAAATAAAAAAATTATAATTAATCTAGTATAATAATTTCTAATAATAATATATTTTATATAAAAATAAATATTTAAAATTTTATTTTTTATTGGTCTTTTTTTTGTCTTTTTAGCTTTTTTAATTTTTCTTATTATATAAAAAATTGGATACCTATTTCTATTAACGTTCTACAATAATGAATATGAAAAACTTTCTATATTGTTAAATTTTTTAATTATTTTTATAAAAAAATTTTCTATATTGTTTTAAACTTTATATATTTTCTTTTGGATAATCAAAAAAAATTAATGGAGTAAGCTGATATATGTAACCGATAAAGGATTTTCATTCAACAACTAAGAACTTGTTCAATAAGTCAAATAAAATAGCAGTTGATAATAAATATAACTTCAATTAATTGTGATTTTGATAAGCTTTTATTTAAAATTTTTCTGAAACTCTACAGTTATAATAAGAGAAAAATCAAAATTATCCTTCTTTCATCATTATTTTTGAAGTTTTTATTATTTAATGACTAACTATGAATTATAATATTTTAATTATTTATAATTAAAATAGTTTATTTTTTAATTATTATATATAAATTTTATGAAAATTATATATATAATATTTTAATTATTAAAAAAAATATTGATTAATGTTAACATTAAATAATTATTAAAATTTCATAAATACAAATTAATAATTATAGTATTATAAGTTTGAAATTATACTTTACGAGCATACAAGAAGTTGTTATAAATAAGAGTTGAATTCTCTTGATTATGCTTTTAGGGTAGAATTTCTTATCTAGAATTTTGTATTCCTTTAAGGGAAATTAAATGAAGTGAAAAATATGAAAGTGATAGAGTTATTGTCTCATTTACATGCTTATAAAATAATTTTGCTAAATATATTAGGTGTGAGGAGATGTTACTCATTAATTATGATTGATTCTAAAACTGCTTACAATTGCTCATTTAGAGATCATTTATTTGATAGTATTATAGGCTGAATTGGGTAATATGAAACATGTTTATTTATGTGTTATATAGCGATTGATAAATCATTTTTTCAATTGGATATGTACATTTGTAGACATAGTCAAGATTGTGAAACCTAATTAAACTGTGTTTGCACAAAAATAGGGCAAACTTTAAAAACTCATCATATATTTTTGTAGGGCATACTTTGATATGGATTTTGACTATGTTGTAGCCTCATATGTTAGTTTCACTATAAAAAAATCAAGTAATTTGGATTAATAAAACCAAAGTTATTATCATGAGAGTGTCATAAGGTTAGGCTATCATACAAGAACATATAAGCATAATACTAAAGTCACTTGCATAAAATATGATCATAGTTGCATACCAAGTATATAAATTTATTATTGTATAAATTACAATTGGATTCAACTATATATATATATATATATATGTGTGTGTGTGTGTGTGTATGTGATTGAATTAAGTTATATGTGCATACAAGTCAAATGAGAATCTTATGACCTTAATAATTACGTGTTATGCAATTGTATGAACAATTGCATAATGAACTAAAAAAGATATTTGATTGGCTTGTCAAACACTTGCAAAATACTTGACAAACAAATAAAAATATCATTATAGATCAAATGTAATCGTATGAATCACAAAATATTATACATTTTTCAGCAAAATCAAATATTACTTAATTCACATGAATTTGCAAAAGCAGTGTTTGCCTTGTAAGATATGATAAAATCTAATAAAATTTCACATTAGCACTAAAATAAATCAGTCATTGTATTTATATGGCATTTTAATATTAATTGACTATTTGATCATGCCATTAGAATCCAATTATTATTTTTATTTACTAAGTCGTGACTTATTGAATCGCAATCATTTCTTTAGATAGTGAAGTATAAAGTGTGAATATTTTGAAGCATAAAAAAATTTATACATAAATACATAAAGCACAAATTGTCAATTGAATTATCACTTTCTTTCTTTGTATCATGTACATACACCAATACAGAAATCAATTTATAGTCACTTACATCAAATGGATTGTACTTAACATATAAGTAATTAAAAAAGGTATTGATATGCCCTTTAAGTTGTTTACAGACAATAAGTTCACCTTTGTGCATATAAATATTTGGATATGAATCATTTGCTTAATAAATGAAACAAACGTTACATAAACTATGAGAAGAGAGAGAGATGAGGTGCTAAGTGGTTACAATTATGTAGGGTCCAATTTCAATAAGTCAACATTTACAAATTGCTATGATATACCACATCAACAATGATTAGCCAATTTTATTGGTAATTGAAAAATATGATCTTAATAAAATAAATTGATAGGTTATTAACTTCAATAATCAAATTTGTTCTTACCTATAATTAGATAAATTGAGATGTAATTTCCTTATCATCTCATGCTCGTTTTGATTTACATCTTGGATGAATGAATGATTCATTATTGTATTGAACTTATAGTAATATTTATGCTTAACTAGTGTTAAGGAGGGGGTGAAAATCTAAGGCCTCTTTTTACTCGAGATGTTATCATGCAAAACCTATTCTTTTTAACTTTTTCATCTTTAATTGCTTTATTATTGTCCTTTTGCTTTGGATAGTATGCTTAATATGGAATCAAGTTTGAACGATCCTCTTTAAAGTCTTAGCTTTTATCCAAATTAAAGGAATTAAAGAGGCCTATTGATCTACAATTTTTCATCCTTGTAGTTGTAGTTATGTCATATTAGAAGTCTTTATCTTGTATAGCCACCTTATTAAACTTCCTAACATAATATGCAAAAATTTGTCTTTTACCTTGAACCACTTCAAATAGGTCACAAGAAATCATTCTTATAAGGTATGCTAGTGACAAACCATGGCTAAAAAATATTCACCAATTGGATAAAAGAAGCGATGAACTCTCTCTAATATATCATTTTACTAATTATAAACCACATCAAAGAGAGTAGTGGAGAATGATCGATAGATGGCAATATCTTTATTAATGAGAATGCCCACCGTGGCTCAAAACTTATACTAATGGTTTCTCGAGTCGATCATGTCGTCATAAAAGACTCCATGATCAATGCTCGAAAATTGAAGGGCAACTTCTCCTCTAAAATTTCTTGAGCTAATAGGAAAAACTCAAATATTTCAAATTTCAAAGCCATTTCTTCTTCATTTAGAACTTGGTTATTGCCTCATTTCACCTTTTAATTATTCATCTCTTCATCCATCAAATAACACTTTGACTATAGTGATTAGGTATTATGATGCTATGAGGATTCCATAATATCATCATAGGCAACATAGGTTTCGTAGGGAGAAATTGGCTCGACTATTCTTTCTCAAAATGGAGGTCTGTTTATTGAAGGTGTAGGTTTGGTCATATAGTTTTTAGTATTATACGGATTAAGGAATGATGTTTCGTGTACTTTATGTGGACTTAGAAAGGAAAGGGTAATGTTGTTTTATGAGTCGATGAGCTCTATTTGCCTTATTTCGACACTTTGGTAAAATTCTAAAAGTAGTTACCAACACATAAACTACTTAAGGGTTTATTGATGTTGGTTAAGTGACTAGCCAATGTTAAGGTTATAAACTGGGCATATATGGAATTATGAAAGGAATTATTGATAAGATTACGAGTAGGGTCTACTAGAGTATGACTTTACTAAAAGGAATTTTGTGTTGATAATGGGAGGTTGACCATTACGATAAAAGGTCATTAGCAAGTTAGATATAAGGCTAACAGGTTTAATTCAAAAGCTTTTTATGCACCCATGTTAGGTGAAGGTTTTTTTCACCTTCACCATTATTAGCATTAGGGGGGCTATTAGCTTGTGGATTAAAGGTATATTATCAAGTAATAAATAAATAATTGATTTTCATCTTATTGTACTAAATGATAATTGCACCAACAACATATTCTTTAATTGTTGGTCATTTGCACCAAAAAAAAAAAAGTCCTAATGATGTCTTGGGGTGAGCATTTCAATGCATAAATTAATGATTATATAATGAAAAAAGAAAGGAAAATATGTGTTTAGACTTGTAAAATAGAATTTAATCTTTCTTTCACAATCTCTCACTCTATTTATAGTAGCATAAGTGATAAATAGGTAACATAAAGTGATAAACATATAAAAGTTTAGAACGAAATCAAATGCTTACCAAATCTCATCTTAGCTTATCTACTCTAAATAAATTCTAGGAGATAAGGTAAGCTTAATTCGAGGCCAATAGCTTGGACACCTAACTTGAGTCCTTCAAAATTGAGATTCCTAGATCAACTACTAACTAACTAGGTTGCCTCAATATGATTAATCAGGTTCGCTTAATATGACTTTGGTGCTGAAAAATGCCTCCTTTTTAGGCAATTCACGCCAACATATTTATTGTGTCTTCAGATTTGAGTCATTAATTAACAAATTAGGTTTAACACCAATTTTATCCTTTAATGGGTTAGACTATCTTTTATAATGGATAGATGATAATGATATATTTATGAAAAAGTAATAAAAATGGCAATATATTAAGCAATTGTACAAGTTTTGTTGCGTAGTTTAGTATATAAGGTCAAGATAGATGTTATGAAGATTTAAATTGAACAGGTTTTACTAAATTTAATTTAAAGATGCAAAATATAAAAATTAACCTCATATATTAAGTTTTTAGCAATTGGATTTTTAAGTAAAAGAAAAAAAACCTTTATCCTATAAAAACAAGGAAAAAGAAAAACTCATATTTTAGGAGTTTCCTCCAATTAAGCCTATATTTTAGAATTTTGACTCAACATATATAAGGAACGATTTAATATGCCCCATCAAGAAACGACGTGTAGTCCGATATGGGGATTTTTAGCGAATTTACGCGTTAAAAGGGAAATAAGTTTACGCGTTTTTTGTGTGTACGTACAAGAAAACAATGTATCTAAAAATAAAACCCGTAACATATTGAATGGTCCACGAAGCCCTGCCTATTTATTCTCCCACATCGGCGTCGAGAAGGGAAAACAGATCAAAAATAAGAGAGTGACACAGAGAAACGCATCTATTGCGTTCTAGTATTTTCCTACTTCTCTTCATCAACAAAGCACAAGCGCAATGGCCGATCAGCTTACCGACGATCAGATCTCTGAGTTCAAGGAAGCTTTTAGCCTATTTGACAAGGACGGCGATGGTCTGTTTCCTCAGATCTTTTCTCTTTTATTCTCGTTTTATTAGATCTAATACTGCTTCTTAGATCTAATTGTTCGTTTGTTTCTCTGTGGTGATTGTTTTTTTAATTGATTGTGTGGTCGATCTATGGTTCATTCATTGTGGTTTCAGAAATTATTGTGTTGACCTTTGGTGTTGATTTCCTTCAGATCTCTCCTATTTTATTACTATTTGTTTCTTCTCTTTCATCTGTTTCTGCGGTGCTAAGTTGTTTTTTCTTATTTTGGTTATTATTCTTGCCTATATCCTCGATCTATGCTTTGTTTATCGTGGTAAAAGATTTTGATGTTGATTTACATGAAGAGATTCGTGGGTATCCTTAATAATTTCGCCTTAAAAAAAAATTGATAACTTTTGGGTGTACTAATTAATGGTTTGGGTGCTTCATTTCGTTCTCATGCAATAAATAATGGATCTGGAAATGGATATCTGTTCCAGCTAACTATCTCTGATGCAATTTTTTTCTTGTTCTTTTCCTTGATATCGCCTCTGATAAAGGGAAACACGCGTGTAATCCTTTAGCGTAAGATTTTGTTCTATAATTTAAATGAATGTAACAGGGTTGCTATTGGTGATCCTTTCTATTCCATGGCATGTTACCAGGAGAAAGTTTTTAAAATAAATTTGTCGAGCTATATTTAGTTGAATTTTCGTCTCGTTTGCCGCAGGCTGCATCACTACTAAGGAACTTGGAACTGTGATGCGTTCGCTGGGCCAGAACCCTACTGAAGCAGAGCTCCAGGACATGATCAATGAGGTTGATGCTGATGGAAATGGCACTATTGATTTCCCTGAGTTTCTTAATCTGATGGCCCGCAAGATGAAGGACACTGATTCTGAGGAGGAACTCAAGGAAGCATTCAGGGTTTTTGACAAGGATCAGAATGGCTTCATTTCTGCTGCTGAGCTCCGCCATGTCATGACCAATCTTGGTGAGAAGCTGACAGATGAGGAGGTCGATGAGATGATCCGTGAGGCTGATGTGGATGGGGATGGTCAGATCAACTATGAGGAGTTTGTCAAAGTCATGATGGCCAAGTGAGACCGCCACTTAACCAAGACCAAACTTTTTTTTTAAACAACAGCAGGAAATGAAAAAGGGAACAGGGCAGATAAGTGGCATTATTAGCTTTGGTTGGGTTGTTTGTTTTTCGTTGCATTATTTTGTGGCACTTTAATTAATTACTGCCTACTTGTTTGCTCTGTTTCTCGTTTGGTAGTTTGGCTTGCTAGTTTTCTTTTATGTTTTGCTATTTTCTTTCTACCTTTCGTATTATGAACCTAGAACAATTGGGATTATCAGACGATCTGCGTATGAATGACTAATTTTGTTAATATTTATCAAATTTCAGAGTCCTTTGTTTTCTTGATTCTTATTATGGCATGAGTTGTCTGTGTTGCCTTGTGGCAGGAAGTTGTACTCAATTGAATGGGCCTTTTTCCCCCCTCTGGGCCCTCTTAGAGTTATTGGGAAATCTTGTTTTGATGTTGTCTTATGTCCCAAATGGAGGTTTTGGAATAAAAACTTTATTTTATGCTTGCCTTTAATTTTGGCCACTTTCGGTACTTATTTGTTAAGATCATCCCATTCCTTACTGGAAGATTCTGATTTTAGAGAATATAGAATGCATCGACCTTTGTGGGAAAGAAGGAGTCGTTCTAATGTCCATAATCTAATTTAAAGGAAATTCATTTCAGCTGTAGACTAGCCAGTTGTAATATATGCTATGTCTCTACCTTCAAGGATCAAACCCTAGCATTGGAAACAGTGAATTCCTCTCTTTGATTGGGGACGGGGTTGCTAGGGTTTGATCTCCTATAATGAGGAAGATCACTAGGCTATATTACCTCTGCAACTCAATGATTTCAGCTTTTGATTATCGAAAAGAATGCGTTGCGCAAGTTCTATAGGAAGTTTCTTTGTAGAGAAGCAATTTGGAGGACCTGAAGGATGCTGATTTGTAGGTTGATTATGTTGGGTAGAAACTGCCTCAAAGAGGACTTCTGCTTACATGTGTTCTTAGATATTATTTTATTTCATAATTAGTTATATGTTATTTATAAAAGAAAATATTTTTATAATTTAAACTATTAATATGAATTTGATCTCAATAAATTAACTATTAATATGAATTTATGAAAGAAAATATCTTAATAATGATATATAGGTTTAATTTCAAATCATTTGATCTCAATAAGTTAAACTATTAATATGAAGTTTATAAAAGGAAATGTCTTAATAATGATATATATGTTTAATTTCAAGTCATGATGCTATTTTAATTATGAATTTTACTTTGATGATTATATTTTTATTAATTGTGAAAATTTTTATTAAACATGATATATTTATAGTGTGATGTAAATTGTCTAAAACCATCCACAATGTAGTGTAATTTATGTCACATTATCATTTTAGTCTTTATTTTTATTATATTATTTTTCACTGTAGATTACATTGAAAAAGTACAATAACATGAATTCACAATAAAATCACATTTATTTTAATAATTTACAATATATATCTAAAATATAAATGAATTTGTTTTCTAAAAAATTATATTATTAGTATTGAAAAATAATTTATTAACTTTGAAAAAAAATTTACTTTTTAAAATTTTTTTAATAGTATGAAAAATAAAAATTATTAATTATCTAAAAAGTAATATATATTTTTCTAATTCTTTATGTTGTTATTTTTAAAAAGTAATTAAATATTAAATAAATACTCAATACTTCAAATATTTTATTTAATTAATATAACTTTGTCGCATAATTTAAAACAATTGAAGCAGATGGATTAAACTAATCAAACACCGAATATATTGAAAATGGATATGGAATATTTGGTGGATATTGAAAATTTAGTTAATGATTGAAATTGGGTAAATTTGGAGGATATGCGAATTTTGTAAATTTGAAAAATTTTGAGACTTACCAGCGTCTTGGTATGTATATAATCAGATCCAAACTTTTATCCTTTCTATCGTGTGAGACTTACCCGTACAAGCTTTTGGAGACACGGTGAGTTGGATCAAATGACTACGGCCCTTCTTGAATGACTATCAAACGAGAGCTTCTAGGCTCTCACAAAAATATTGGACCTATGTCTAATATTTAGTCTAAATATTAAAAATGTGTAACAGTAAATATTAAAAAAAGTTTACCTACTTCGTAACTGTTATTTTGTTTTTTTGATAATTTTTTTATTTTAAAAATTACTGATTTATTTATTTTTTATTTTAAATACACATATTTATTTTTATTAAAATTGAAAATATTAAAATATTTAAGTATAAAATATGAACCTACAATTTATAAAAAAAATAAACCTCAGTTTATACCAAATGAACCTACAGTTTACAAAAAAAATGAACTTATGGTTTACAAAAACTGAACGTATAATTTACTGATAATAAATTAACAATTTATACCAAAATTAACATATAGTTTACAAAAAATGAACTTATAATTTACTGATAATAAATCTAAAATTTATACAAAAATGAACCTGTAGTTTATAAAAAAAATGTATCTATAATTTATAAAAATGAATCTATAATTTATAAAAAAAATAAACCTACAGTTTACTGATAATGAATTTATAATTTATACCAAATGAACCTGCAGCTTGCAAAAAATAAATCTGCATATTTAAAGTAATCAACTTACACCATGTAACAAGTGAACCAAAAAAAAATCTATTAATATTAAGCATAAATTAATATAATATATTATTTAATATTATATTATATTAAAATAAAATTATATTAATATAATATAATATACTATAATAATATCATAATATAAATTAATTAATATAATAATTTAAATTATATATAATATTTCTATATAATTATATATAATAACATAAATTATATAATTATAATAATATAAAATAATTATATATTAATTTATTTATATGTTGTATGAATATAACTATATACAATATATAAAAACACACAAAAATCTTATTTATAAAAAATGACAAAAATGAAAAAAGAAAGAATAAACGAAACGATAAAAAGTTATATGTGGAAGGGAATGTGTGTGGAGTGCGTCCCTTTGTTTTTTTAATTTTCACATGTGTTATAGACCTTTGGTCCATTAAATCTCTAATTCATATTTATATGAACAGAGGTCTATGATATAACAACTCACTCTCATAAAGGAACCACCATTACTAACCTCGATGCGGTTTTGAACCCAAAAATGGATTGAAACATGTCAATGGTTATTTGGTTTCAAACTGGTGTAAGTATGAATTCTAAATATATTAAACTAAATCAATTAATTATATCAAAAAAATAAAAAATATTTTAAAAATAATCGAATCAAAATAATAATTCGAAATAGTATCGATTATTAATTTTTGTCTGATTTGAATAACTGAACTGATCCATAAAAATTTGGACCGTTATATCCAAAATATTCAAATACCCAAATTGAATCGAACTGATGTATTACTTTCAAATATTCAAACCGAATCTAAAATCCGTTCAATTTGAGATAAATATTTTCTCATCTCGATCCAAAATCGATTCCTTTATTTTTTTTAAATATTCAATTTTCTTATGATTTCAAATAATTTCAAATTACCGTTTCAAAATTGGATTCGATCATCCCTGCGGCCTTGAAGTAGGAAGGAAGCCGCCAGTTTTTTGGTTTGGAGGATTGGTAATTTTGCTTTAGTTTGTTGCAAAATAAGTAATTCTTTTTAACATGTAATTTTTTAGCTCATACCATTTCCCTATCTATTAAGATTTAAAGAGTTAGACTTGTAGGCTTTCAACTCTTGAAGAAAAAGCTAAATGGAGAAGGAAAACTATCTAAGATAGTAATTTCCAAACTCTAAAAAGATTTGAAAAATTAAGTTCATATATTTTCAAATCTCGAAGAAAAGCTAAAAGGAGGAGAAAAACTATCTAAAAGAGTAATTTTTAAACTTCAAAGGTTGGCTTTTACATTTATAGGGTAGCATTCATTATTATTATTGTTATCAAGTACAATGGTTAGTTTGGTAGTGGGAAGGAGGGTAGTTAGTGATTAAAGTGCGTCAAAATTAAACACATAAGTTAGCAGAGTTAGTATTAAAAAACATTTCAATGGCGTGGGAGGGACTCAATCAAATCTGAGTCCCTCCCCTCAAGGCCGACAAGCCTTGACTACTAGGCCAAAGCTTTGATGGTTATAAAATAGCAACCACCCTAACAAAACATCAATTGCCTTATTTAGTGTGTCAATTAATTTTTAGGAGAGAGACTTTCGATTGTCCAACTTCTAAGACTTTGAGTTGCATTTTTTTTTTAAATAAAATAGATTCTTCAAATATTTTCATCTAATTTAATTTGAATCTACTATCAAATTTTATATGAACTTAATTTTTTTTTAAGTTTTTAAACTTAAATTCTATCTTTGAATATTGAATTTTTAAATTCTTTATTTTATTCGTAAAGTTCAAAAATTCAAGTTTAAAATTTTAAAATTTAAAATTTTAAAATCTAAAAAAATAAAAATCATCATATTTGTTCAATTTTTCCTGCCAATTTCAAATATTTAGTTTGATTTTCTTTTAAATTGTATGAGTTCTTTTTGTATAGCAAATACCTAACTCAAATCAATTATACTCTTATCTATGGTCTTAGGCTTGGTAAGAGATACGAACATGAGATAACCAATAGCATTTTCAAGATGAGATCTAGTTATTACCCATTTAGATATGTTACCAATGATTACATTTTTAGGATGATCTTTCTTGAATATCCAATCCAAGTTCTTAATATAGCTCATTTGTTAAAAGTGGAGATGACTCTTTATTTTTCATTAATCTTTATATTTTTTTTTTTTATCTTTTTCTTAATCTTTTTAAGATCAACAATATTAATGAGTCCATCAAGATTTTCTATGAGATTATCGACATAATATTTCTTTCTAAAAGGAATGGGATTAAATTTATTAAATACAATGTGTATTGATTTGTCTGTAACTAGATTCCTCTTGTTAAAAACTATATAATCTCTACTTGATAGAATAGTTGAAGAAGATTCTTTCATCGGACTTGCACCCAAGCCTATCTAAGTTATTTTTAGTATTCAAAATGAAATGCTCCTATTTAGAGCTTTAAAGGAAATTATCTCAAAATAGGTCTTATCAAAATATGATTCAATACATAATAAGAAGTATTTATGATTTTTGTCTAAATATATTTTAATAAATCATATTCATTAAGCATATCTCATTATTTTTTATCAATTTTTTTTTTCAACAATACCATTTTGTAGAGAAATTATAAGAGTTTTAATCCTTTTTTAAGTTTGAATAGGTTTGTAAATTTTTGAATACATTGAAGCAAACACCCTTATGAATAAAGAATAGAACTCAAGGGTAATTATCAACAATAATAAATGCATAATGTATGCCTCCTATATTAGCTACTTTAGTTATGCCAAATTAGTCCATATACAATAGTTGTAGGAGTATAAAAGCATATATTATTTTCTCAGTTTGCAAAAGAACTTGACTTGTTTACCTTTTCGATATGCATCGCAAAAATTGTCATTTAAGAACTTGATATTTAAAAATCATCCAGAAGCTTATTTTTCTTTAGGATCTATATTAGATTCGTACCCATATGTCCAAAACTTCTATGTTATATTCAAGCTTTTTATAAGTCCAATCTTTAATACTCAATAAGACAAAGCATTTGATACCTTTATTAGTCATAGAGCTTATATCAGTTAAGGACATATTTTTAACTCTTCTACCACCAAATAACAATTTATTGTCGCTTATTTTAGAAACACAATATATTAGTGGCTTAAATATAACTGTAAGTTCTTTATTACAGAGTTGACTGATACTTAAAAGGTTACACTTGAAACTATTTACAAGCAATGCTTTATCTAAAATGAGCGAGTTATTCTTATCCATATTACTTATTCTAATAATTTTTTGTGTTATAGGCAATGCTCTGAGCATGATCCATCTGCTAGCTCATGAGTCTTAGGTCCCTTGGTATTTCTTATATGTATCCATTTTCAGTAATATATTCAACTTTGGAACATTGATATTTGAATATTTATTATTTTCAGTATAATGAATTTGTAATATTAGTATTATGGCTTATTATATTTTATTCAATAATAGTTATGTTTCGATATTTATATTTCTTAATTCATTTTTAATGCATATAATAATAGTAATTATAGATACAAATAATTGAATTATAAATTATTTAGTTATTTAGCTACCACATGATAAATGGTCTCTAATGTGGTAGCTAAACAAAGACCACTTAGAGATCACAAACTAGAGACTACAATATGTAATCTTTAAATAGAGATAATAAATTGTGGTCTCTAAAATGAGACTAAAAAATAAAGACCATATTTAATGGTCTCTAAATAGAGACCAAATAATGTAGTCTCTAAATAGCAACCACATAATGTGTTTCTAATATTGACCATTTTGTGGTCGTTATATGGTCTTTTTGGTCTCTTATGGTCAATACTTAGTGATCACGAAGAAATTATTTAGCAACCACATAATGTGATTTCTAGTGGTCACTGGTTTAGTGACTACATTCATTTTGCGGTTATTAAACCCTTTACGACCATGGTTTTAACGATTACAAAAATGTGATCACAAAAGTGGTCGTTAACCTATTTAGTAACCACTTAGAAACTATATTTTGTGATTACTAAATCTTTTTTTTATAGTGTTAGTAGATCTTTTTTTTTTCTATTTTAAATACTATCCCAAAATTCTATGCTTTCACTATTTGGTAAGATTTTCATCTGGTTCTGATAGGATAAGCAATATTGTTTGAAGAATAAGGGTTTGCAGATGGATCGAGCTTTTTGATTGAGCTTCTTGATTTTTAATCATCATTAATCTTTTATAATTAAGATTTTTAATAGGAAACTTACTTTGATATCACTTATTGTCCCTTATAAGCACAAGAAAGGAAGGTAATTTGGGATTGACAAAATAATTGCCAAAAATTAGAACACATTTAAAGAAGGGAGATAAAAAAAAAAAAAAAAGAACAAATGTTAAGGTTTAGAACTACTTTCATACAATGTCTCTTTAAGTAATCCACTTCCTACTATCTTTAAATAGTTTTTTGGTGATATTTGCCAACTTGTGGTCTTCGTCCATAAGGCATGTTCAACCTTTTATAACGACATGGTTAGATCTGTCATGGTCACTATCAAACTTAAACCTTATAGTTGAAAACTTTTGCCATAGGGTGGCTTACCATGCCATAGTTGTGGCTATCTCATCACTATCGCAAGCACTGCCAACATTATTGTGGCAACCTACAATTAATTAGCTTGAATCTTTGAGCTTTTTTAGTCTTTTGTATTTTATTTTTTTTATTCAAGAGAGATTTAATGGACAAAATATTGTGGGCTACAAAATAGAGGGTAGATCTCTCCTTTCAATAGTTTTCATCATACTGGTGCATGGAAGGAATCGAACTTGAGACTCCCATTTTTCATAAGATGCAATGCACTATCAGACTATACATGCATGTGCTAATCTCCTTTTATTTTAGAGAGTCAAGTGAGGAGGTTTAATTGATATTTTCATGACTTGGATACTTCAAATGGCTTTTAATATATTTGAAGTGTCTAAAGTTGGAAAAACTTATTTGAGGGATCTACAATCTACAACTAGTACATAAATATTTATACACATAATAATACATCTTAATTATTTACTATTATCAAAATATGAATTAGAATAATAAGTTAACTTTACCTTCAGAGCTTATCAAGCATATAGAAGATGGCCAAAATAATAGGATATAATCTAAAGGAAGTTTAAACTAATTAAGGGTATCAAAGGACAAGCTCAAATTAAAAGATTTTGTTGGGAGTAAAAACTTCTTAAAAAAAGAAAAAAAAAACTGCCTTCTTAACTTCTCAAAATCAATTACGATTAATTTGGATGATTGACTTTAAAATTGGTATTGAATCACGTAATTTTAATTTTACTATTTGGATAATTTATTTAGAATTAGAATGATAATTTCACATTAGTTCTGAGAAATTTAAAATATTAAGTCCATTCTATTTTTAAATTCTTAATCCAATCCATGAAAATTTTAAATCACAAGAAAATTATAACCAACTACTACATGTGGCATTAAGTTTAAACTGCATTGAATTGAAAAACCAAACTTTTAAAATACTAAATAGTATCAAATTAATTTACAAATTAAATCAAATCGAATTGAATTTATTGAATTGGTTTTTAAAAATAATTTGAAAATATTTTTATTATGATTATTTTTTGCTTATAGGATATTTTAAAATATTTTCAATACAAATACTATGTTTTTAATAATTTTTAATATAAATAATAAATTTTGAATAGAGTTGAATCATCTTAGTTTGATTTAATATGAGTTTAATCTATTTTTATTTGATTTTAAATAAAAATGATTTGATTGACTCAACTGAAATTTTTTACTTAAAAGGAAGCAAATCAAATTTTTATCTAAACAAAAAAAAATGTACAAAACAAATTGAGTTAATTTTACATAAATCATTAAATTGTAATTTTTTAAAAAAATTTTAGTCTTATTAGGATCATTAATTTGAGTTAAATTACTTAAATATTATTTTTACATATTTCTACCTCTTCGTATATTTTTAGTTGAATTATATCTTTATTCTTTAAATATTTTATTATTTTTATATGTCCATAATTAAATTAAAGTTTTTTAATTGTAAATTTTATAATTTTAAACATCAATATTGCAATTATAATTATAATTATGTGATTTTGTAATCTAAACACTAGAATTGAATTTTAAATTGTAATTGTTTTAACTCAATTTCAATTTTATTACTTTACAATTCAAACATTAAAATTATAATTTCAATTCTACAAAAATTAAAATTGAAATTGTGATTCCAAATCCCAATTTCAATTTTGTAACGAAATCTAATATTTTTTTCCCCATTCCATCCCATATTATCCTTTCTCATTCTCCTCCCGGTGCACACTGCCTCCTGCTCTCTCACGAACTCTTAGGCTCTGTTTGGATTGATGATTTATAAAGGGTTGAAAGAGTTATTAATAGAATGGAATAGATAAGTTTGATTTGAAAAGAAAGTGTTAAATTATATTTGTGTTTGGAATGGTAGGAATGAAAATGAATGGTTTGAGATTAATTGTGTTTGTTTGTAATGGAATTGAATGGAATGTTAACTCAAAATTGACAAAAATACCCTTAAGTTAATGATTAATTTAATTTAATTGAGAACATTATGTGACTTGATTTAATCTAATGTATTTAATTATAAGAAATTAAATTCTTATATGAGAACAGTTTTATTAATTTTGAGAAATCAAATCATTTATGAGAAATATTTCATGCCATGAAAATAATTAATTATGAATGATTTGTTATTTAATTTAAATAAATTTAATGTTAATTTATTTAAGTGAAAATATTATATTTATATTTAAGAGGATTAATATAAACATGTTAATTTATATATTTTATGAAAATTAATTTAATTATGAATGAATAATTTAATTTTATGAAAATTAAATATTTTAGGCATAGATTTTAATTATAGGAATTTTGATTATTATATTAATATCATTTTGATTATGATTATGATTAAATTAAAATAAAAATGAAAAAAATGAAAAGTCAAAAAAAAAAAAGAGAACATATTTTGGCCAAAAGCCCCAAAATGAATCGTCTTTCCATTTTTAAATCCATGAAAACACCCCAATTTCAATATATGAGTTTGAAAGAGTTTAGAAAACCTTTGGAAACCATCTATTTCACTCCAATACCTTCTATCCAAATATAAAACTATTTTATAAACC
This sequence comes from Omphalea diandra, assembly GCA_949677035.1. Taxonomy (NCBI): domain Eukaryota; kingdom Viridiplantae; phylum Streptophyta; class Magnoliopsida; order Malpighiales; family Euphorbiaceae; genus Omphalea; species Omphalea diandra. The sequence goes on along the minus strand of CATIWR010048925.1, from coordinate 2,363 downwards.
AACCATTTTCATTTCAATCATTTATAAACCGTCAATCCAAACAGAGGATTAGGCTTGGGCGAAAACATGCCGACACATATGACTCTATAGCACGTTTTGTAGCATGTTTCTTTTTTATGCTAGTTATATTATATGTTTACCTATATCATTTTTTGATATATCATTTACTTTATAAAAAATAAAATAACATTTAATATTTATTATATACTATTAAACAAATTAAAAAAGAGTGTTTAAAATATTAAGTAAAACCGATGGGCGCTAATGCTAGTGAATAGATATGGTTTTGAAAAGGTAAGCAAATAGTCAGTTCGACTAATTTGGTTTGATTTTTTTTATCAAAATTAAATAAATTGAATTTTATATATTTAAAATTAAACTAAAATTTTAAAAAATCAAATTATTTATACCGATTAAACTGAAATTTATGTGTCTATAAACAAACCGAACCAAATCTATAAAGTTCAGTTTGGTTCGGTTCGATTTAATTAAATTACATATATTTTAAATATGATTCGATTCAAATTGGTTTGATTCATTAATAATTTCAATTAATTCCATCTTTTATCTAAAAACCAAACCGAAAGCCAATTTTTTTTTAAAAAAATTAAATTAAACAGAATCAATTTTATCAAACGATCAAACTTAATCAACGCGATTCGGTCGATTTTTTATCTGGTCCAATTTTTGCTCATCGTTAGTTTTCCACCTACTTAGCTAGGAAAGAGAAGTCTATAAAGCACGCATTGAGCGACTCGCACAATCATACTTCCAAGACGGAAAACAAATTAAGTTCGAGTGATAAAAAATAGATATCGTGAAAGGCGGCAGAGCAGCAAACTGGAACTCTCTTAGCGTTGAGGACAACTGGAAACCCAATCGACAATGATCTTCGCCGCAACCTTGTTCATTATTGTGAAAGAGTAGGAGCTGTTGGTGATAACGTGAATAGAATCAAGGCATCTAAATCATATAGGCTATGTCTTTATCCAACACACCTACTCTTCACTTGTACAGGGCTGCAAAATGGGAATCCATTCAAATACCAACTCACTGACCACATTTATGCGACAGAATTCTTGAAGGAATCTGCTTTTATTGATTCGTTGAGGCCACGGACGAAGGGAAGCTTGTTTTAGGAAGGAGACATATTCTAGTTTTTTGGAGAGGAACCATGTTGTTATCTGAGGCGATGAATGATGCTCTGGCTGTTTTAGTCCATGCAAAAGATGTTTTTCCTGATAGTGATGCTAAGGTTCACCTTGGTTTTGGCATGGACTACACTAGTAAAATTTAGACTTCGGAATACAGTAAGACCAGCGCTAGAGATCGGGTATCGTCACCTGTCAATAATATCTAAATATAAATATCCTTTATTAATTAGATTTTTGGTACACTTAATTAATACATGACATACGTTTAGAGAAAAAGAAAGATCAAGTTGTATTTGCCAATTGAAAATTATTCGAGTATGATATTAGTATAGATAATTATATATAAACTGGGTGTTCTATTATGGCAAAGTATTTTTGTTAAGTAGAATTCGAATTTTGCAATAATTCTGCAATGTTATTATAAATTATCGAGAGTACTCTCTGTCCTAAAATGTCATTGGTATTTTCCTCAATATAAGTATTTTAATTATATTATTCATATAAGTATTTTAATTATATTATTCATATAGTGGTAGATCTAGAAAATTGTCAAAGTAAGTTTGTAATCCGATGCATTATATTGATTAATCTAAATAGATCTAAAAAAAAATTCAAGATTATTAAAATTACATAATGAGTGAATTCTACAATGCTTTCAATAATTTTGTTAAATAATGTGATCTAATCCAATAGTGATGTTATGAGTTAAAATCTCACATCGAAAATGTGCATAAAATATAAATAATATATAATGGTTTGAGTTAGTTATCTAATTGGTTAGTTTTATTCTGGTTGACTCAAACTCATTTATTCTCAGACTTAATCTCCACCCAATTTTTGTCGCCTCTACCTTTTCAATTTGATTTCAATTTAATCCAGCAGAATCTTATCTATTTAATCCAATTGTAAATTATTAATTATGACATTATAGTGACATTAATGAATATTGATTCCTTTTCAAAAATATGCTATATATATATATATATATATATATATATATATATATATATATATATATATATATATATATATAAAAAAAATATATATATATATTTTGGTTTTAATTTTTGTTTTTGTTTGTGTATATTTTTTTTTTTTTATATTTATATATATATATATATTTTATATATATATATATATATATATATATATATATATATATATATATATATATATATATATATATAGCATATTTTTGAAAAGGAATTA
>CATIWR010048921.1:0-38998 GCA_949677035.1 Omphalea diandra | reverse complement strand
ATATATATGTATATATATATATATCTATATATATATATATATATATATATCTATATATATATGTATATATATGTATATGTGTATATATATATATCTATATATATAAATTTATGTATATATATACATATATCAGACTCTTATACAAGAATAATAAGTTTAACTACTAGATCTACTTGCATGAAACATGACCATAGTTGCATGTCGTGCATGCAAAGTCATTTTGGCATTTTATAATTATATATGTATAAATTTTAGGATTTCAACACATTGAGAAAGCTTAGATAAGATGTTCAAACCTACCATAAACGTTGGTTGCATAAAAGGTGAGTAAAGGCCATAATTAGATTCTAATGTGTATCTGTGATGATTTTATGATACGGTTGTATTCTATTACTTTTATATGTGATTGAATTGTGACATTTTTTACGTGAATACAAGTTAAGTGAGAATTATATGATCTTAATGATTGCATGGTATACCATTGTGAATGAACACTTGCATGAAACTAAAAGGATGTCGTGACCAACTTATTAAACACTTGCAAATCACTTAGAAAAAGGACCAATATGTCCTATTATGGTACATGTTATTGATCAGATGAATCACATGTTATATGCTAGCCAATGAAATCAAATGTCATTTGAATCACATGAATTCCCATGAGCAGTGTTTGCCTTGCAAGGTTATGACAAAATCAATCTATTACATTTGCACTTGCATAGTCAATTCTCATACTTGTAATGTATCATAATGATAGTTAATTATTGGTTATATCATTATAATTTGATTATTGTTTTAATTCATTAAGATATGACTCACCAAATCACAGTTAATTTTTTTTAGATAGTGAAGCATAAGGTTTAGGTACTTTGGATCATAATGCTTTGCATATAGACACATACAACATAGGTCGTCAGCTGAAGTCCAACTTTTCTCTCATTGTGTCATGTACATATACATATATAGGAATCAGTTTGTGGTCACCATCCCTGAACGTGTTTTAGTTAACATATATGTACATTGAATATATGTTGGATTGTGTATGAATATAAGTTAACCTTTATGCATATGAATATTTGGATATGAAAGCCATGATTAGTAAATGAAAATGGTTGTTACAAAAATACCTTTTATGAGTGCTTAAAATAGCTCTTTTAGGTGTTGGCTTTAAATACTCATTTAAAAGACGTAAAATGTAGGCTAAAACATAGTTTTTTTATCGCCCAGGTCATAGCCTACGAGAATAGTTGTACGTGCGACAGCTTGTGTGCCTTATGGGAGTCGCAGCTCATAACTTTAGTCATAGGCATGACAAAATGTGTCCCCTCTTCACTTATTCAAATATTTAGCTTGCTCCCTAAAGTTGCCATCTTTGCCTAATTTGGTCCTAATTTGCTCTAATATTGCTAAAATACCTAAAAAGCATCCAAATGTGAGAAACAACATAAAAGCATCCAAAATAACTTAATTTAAATATAAATTAACATAAAATCATGCTTAAATCTCATCAAATAAATCTGAAAAAATTAAGCCTAATGATAGTTGAAATTTGAATAATCATAGCAAGTGCACTAGTTATTAAGTAGTAAGAAGATATTGTCCTCACAAGGATTTAACAAAATAGATACCAAAACTATAATTATGCTTTAATTATATAGACAATCGAATTAAAAGAGCAATTAATTAAATTATGAAAATTTAAAATAAATAGGCTACAAAAAATTAAAGATTAAAAGCAAATGAAAGGAAAGGAATAAAAAACTAAAGTTGGAATAAACAAATTAAAAGAGTTATGACTATTGGTCCACTTAACCACTCTAATGGATTTCAATTAATTCAATTCAACTGAGATATTTATTATTTTCTTAAATGGAGAATTTTCTTAAAATTGTTTAATATTCCCTCTCAATATATATTAATCATACTTCTATTAAGTAACCCCTATATCCCTCTATAGAGTTCTCAAGATAGAAAACACATTAACTTTATGAAAACTTATAAATTCAGATAATCATATATATATAGGAATATATATATATTCCTATATATCATTCAACTTACACCATAAATTATTTAGTCAATTATGCAAAATCCTTACCCATTTCATTCACATAAAACAAATTAATGAAGAGGTGGCTAAACTCTTAATAATATTAAGCACAATAATTCAAGGACAATACGAAAATAAAATTATCATAATAAAATAAAATAAACTCAATCCATTATTGTAACAAGTCTTTCCATAGCCTTAGCCATAAGTAAATTAGCTCATGAAGGAAGGAAAAAAAAACTAAAAAGAAGAAGAAACTGAGATGAAATCGTGAGTTCACAATGAAAGAGAAGAACGTCTTCAATTGAGATTGGTTGCCTTCTCCCACTTGCTCTTCATGTTTTTTTCGTCCCTTCAAAAACAAGAGAGGAGACTCCTATTTAAAGAAAATATCTTGCTCAAAAATCTCTAAAAGATCTTCCAAAACTTCACTTCACGATTAGATATAGTGTCTTCCCAAATATTTTTCTAAAAACATCAAAAGAAGATCTAAATCTATGGTGAATCTCCTAAGTTCATTCTCAAAAAATAAGATAGGATCTTTTATGAAAATAAAGGTAAAAATTAGCTTCTTGTTCACTTAAATTCGTCACGCTTGGATTGGCAAGCCACTCGTATGCCTTGTCACTACAAATCTTCTACCAAAAATTGCATTTCATTCCTTTTTGCCCTAAAATTAAAGAATCTTGCAAATTGACTTCTAACCTTTAATTTTCAACCCTAATACATCTAAAATATCAAATTTAAATTTCTTGAATATAAAATTCAATTAAAATTATAAATTAAGCATAAAATAGAGAAAAATTTTCCTACAATTAAAATATGCACTTTTTAAATCTTTTTACCTCACATTTCTCTATCCACATGGGATAGAAAACACACATGGTCACTTAGCCCAGGTCGGTACAAGTCCTAAATGAACACTATACAAAGAGGCTAAAAAATTAATAAAGGCATTAATGTTTGCAAGGAAAGCTCTTTACATTGATGATAATAACGTATTAATTGAAGAAGTATTCCTTTACAATAAAAATAAGGGAAGTGCATAATTTTTTACATAGGAGACATTTACATGAAGGATAATATTTACACAAAAAGCAATGGGGAATACACGAGTATTTCTATAGGAAATTTTGAATATTTACATCAAAGGGGAAAAGGATAACATTGTATATTTACACAAGGGGGAACCGAGCCATGTTCTTTGAGTACTTTAATATTCCTTTGAAAATAATTCAAACAAGTGGGGTGCCTTATTACAAGGTACTATTGGCTTCTACATGCGCCTAATGGTTAGGGAGATTGTTGTAGTGGATGGTTCCCATAAGCTTGGGGGACAATTGTCGTATACCCCGCATTTGATATCATTGAAGGCACTTGGCTCATGAGCGATGAACTCTTCTTTCCATCTCCTAATGCCGAAGAGAGCTTCAGTCTTAAGTTCAAGGAATTCATAAGTTTATCTAAAGAGCATATCAAGTGCATACGGTGAAGTGTGAAGGCTAATGAATGCAATAAGCCATTAAGAATAAGGACAATGTTGTAAAAGTAAATTAGAGATTATGCATAAAGTCAATTTCGAGTCTCAAATGGAGTCGCCATTATAAATATCCCAATTTTTAGGGTTACACTCTAACAAGTGGGATCATGCTTATGATTCCTCACCTTTTATCAATCATTTTGGGGTTAAAAGGATAGGGGTCATACATTGTTACAACCCCACATTATGGCATATGTTTTAGAATTATTGGGGTGCCCTTTATAAGGTCTGATGATTTTTAAGCCCTTATTGATGACCAAATGGTCAATAGGGGACCAAAGCGAGGTAATACTTTGGTATCACCCTTAATTGATATGGATCACCATCTGACTTTGGTAAGGATAAAATTTTTAGTGAAAATGGATTCTAAACCTATTAAGTCAATTATAAGGCCTAATCCATCTGCACCATATAAGAGATAAGGTTCAGTAATTAGGTACAACATGGGGAAAGAGGTTAAGTACCTTAAATTACTCAAATTAAGGGATCTAATCTTCGGACATCTATGGTTCACATTAATAATTTTACCATATTATTAATTAGACCAATTTAATTGTCCTAAAGCATTCACCTAACAGATCTCAAGCAAAGCATAAAATTAATGCATTACAATCATTCATCATGGGGAGGGGGATACATTTTTAATTTCTAATAAGGGAAGTAGACATGCATAAAAATTAACATGTGTGTGTGCAATGTACAAGGTATATGCATCTAAACCTATCAAAAGAAAACATATATTAGTGTTATATAAAGATTAAAATAGAGAACTAAACTACCCTAAAATGTTATATCAAGATCAAAAAAAAAAAAAAAGAAGAAATAAACTACCATAAAAACTAATGGTGCCTTAACCTAATAAAGACCTCATCTTAACCATGGACTACAAACATGTTCAACTCTAAGTTAAAGGGCCTGGTCATATATCTATGTACATTATCTATGTATTAATAACAAATTATCATGATGGATTAACATATGACACAAATAAAGGTCTCATGAACAATATTAACACATGATGCTTCAATATATAAAGTGCATATGTTGGATAGGACAAAAGCCTTAAGAAAGGGATGAAGCCACCAATTTGGAGTCCTAGAATCATTAGATGCACATAAGGCTATAAATGTTTATAATCCATTAAATAAGGAAGCAAATGAACATATGGGTCATAAAGAAATGAGCTTTCTCCCTTACTTTACGTAAAAAAACCCAAAATGATGATTAAGGGAGTGTACAAGATAGCAAGATAAACACTCCATCTCTATGGTGATGCGTATAAGAATGCATAAAAGTAACTAACCATTGCAAATAAACATCAACACAATGCGGTCAAAAGGCCATTAATAATTACTCTTCTAATCATGCCCCTAACAATATATAACAAAACGCATAAAGAAAAGAAGCATGGAGAAAAAATGTTTAAGACATTAGAATCATGAAATTGAACCCTTTTCTTAATCCTTTACCCATTTATTAGAAGAATATTGGTATTAACAAAGCTTACGTACACTTCTCAATTATTCATAATTGGGTATTTCACTTCACTAAACTAGTGTTTCCAATCTCACACCAAACTTTTACAACTTTTATTTATGGCTCACACAACAACCTTACAACTTGTGTTTTCTAGGCTCACATAACAACCTCTCTCAAGTGTTTTGTATAGTCTCACACTTTAACCTCTTACAAGAGTTTTGTATCTAGCCCAACTCTTAACCTCTTACAATGGTGTTTATTGCTCACACAAAATAATTAATAACACAAAAATGAGAATGAAAGATTAAGTAGCAAATTGGCAAGAGTTTGGTTACAAATTAATGAAATATCTTGCATTTACTTCTGTTTGGTGGAGTATTTATAGCCCACATCCACCAAAGAGATGTTACTCTAAAACTATCAATAAATCTCCAATTTGTGATAGGTAGATTTTGCATTAAATGCTGGTCAAGCGAAAGTTGTAGTCCGCACTACTATTTCGCAGTCGTGAATTTCCAATTTGCTCTAAGGAATTGGAAATCATGGCAGAAAAGCCCCGTCCTATGTCTAATGGCTAGACTAATTATCAGCTGCTCATTAGTTGTCCAAAAAATGTTCCCATTGTGTTCTACCTGCTTCTTAAAAGTTACGGTCGCGAGTTGTCTTTGCCTTAAGCACGACTAAGACAGTGAATTCCTCTGTTTGAAGAGGAAATTATAGCTTCTTGAGTCACGGTCACAACCAAAAACTTACCCTCATTATTTTTTTATCTTTAATGGATACCTTAGACACTTGGCGTACTGTGGTTGTGACTTCAGTTCACTTCTTTGTCACTATGAAAGTTGTAGTCACAAATCAAGATGCGATACCCATAATGAATTCCTTTATGACTTAAGCTCACTTTCTTTGGCTAAGTTATAGCTGTGAAATTTTTCATTTTCCTCATTGAGAGCACTAATATATCTAAGAATGGCAGTCATACAGGAAGGAAGGAGAAATTGACTCTTAGGCTTAGTGCTCATGTGAATCAGTTGATCCATAAGATAGTAATCGGATTGGATGGGCTTATTTTTAATAAGATAGAAAAGGAAAGCAAGGTCCTTTTAGAATACCTTTTCGTTACCATCAACCCTAATGTTAATAAAGAAGGTGATGATACAGTGAAGCAACTAAAAAGGAAGGGTTTTGATGTATTTGGCTAAGGAAGTTTTGGGATCATGTTTGGTCTGGATAGAACTTTAGACCAAAACTCAAAGTAAATGGCATCAAGTGCGAAGATAATGAATGGAATGTTATCTCCAACTTGAAGATTGAAAAGGATGGATAATTATTCAGAAGTTATAAAGTAAGGATCTCTAAATGTGTAAAAAACTAACTCGTATTGTCTGACGCAGGATTCAACTCTACAGCTTAGAGTCACCGTGCATATAAACTCTCTCACGATTACTTTATATCCAGGCTCATCCTAAAAGATGAATTCATTTAATCACAAATTAGAGAGAAATGTATGGATCTCATCTTTGATCCTCTAAGATTCTAGAAGAAAAGTATAAGGGATTTTATTTGGAAGGATGATCTTGGACACATTGGCCTTATATCGATCCTTCTCTTCTTTTGTAATCACTTTCATCTTATGTAGGGCTAGAGGTCCAAAGGGTTGGGCTACTGCTTTGCCCTTCTTTGCTCTTGAAGCCTTCTTAGGAGCCATTGGAAAGAGTATGAAGTTTTGGAGATATTTGAGAGTATGAGAGAAGAAAGATTGACTTGGTGTAGGAAATAGTGATGAAAGTCATTATTTAAGGGGTTTATATAGGCATAGAAAAGGTGTATAAATGGCTAGAAATGGCTAGAATGTGAATAATGAAAGGTTGGAAATAGTTGGCAGTCAAATCAAATTAATGTGAGGCAGTTAGTAGAATTCCCGATGGCGAATTAAAAATCACGATCACTAACTTTGAAATATATGAGTAACAGATAAAAAAATCCTTGTGAATCAGTGATACGAACAAGGTTGGATTGATCCTTACCTGTATGCTAAAGAATAGTTGCCCAAAATCTATCAAACCAAGTATTAGAGTTTTGATCTTCAAATCCCAGCTAAACCTCTAGAAAACTTGTTTCTAACAACCTAAGTTATAAAGATTCAAAGTTATGTTAACTCAAACCTTAAATTAACCAAGCCAATTTAAGATCAGAATTAACAAGTTTGTAAAATTATTAAGCCTTCACTCAATAATCTCACCAAGTCCACTCAAGAACTCAAGAATAAAATTTAATCTCACAAGCAAAATTACTAACAATAATAATATTGATTGTACTATTTATTGACTCTTGGTAGAATATGAGGGCTATTTATAACCTTACAATGCTTAATCCAAACCCAATTAGGATTTGGTTTACATTCCCTAACATAATTCAATATTTCTTAGTGTAATAAGGAAAAGACAATCTTAAACTAAATAGGAAAACTAAGGAAACATTATGATTGGTCAACAAGATTAGACTAAGATACTTTCCTAACTAAAGAACAACTTTTCCTAAATAGAAAAGGAACAGGATTCAAACTAATGAGGAAATCCTAATGGCATTAGGAAATATTGCCAACTAAGTAAATCTTGCAAGAATCTTTGACTTTGGGCCTTATTTCCTTGCTTACACAACTTGGGCTTCCTTTTACATGCCTTGGGCTTCTTTTTACATGCCTTGGCCAAATTGGGTCATGCTTGGATGCTTTCCATAAGTTGGGCTCCATTATATTAAGTTAGGTGCTCCATTTGAAGAGTTTAAACTCCCATAAGCTTTTAATTGGCTTCACACATCCTTTGCTCTTCTTGTGCTAAATAAAGTGTAATTCCTTATTGCATTAATGCTCTAATTACATCATTAAACATCTTTAGGCTTCCCTTTATGATTGGGCCTTGAAGTTGAAGTGGATCTTTTGCTTTAGTCTTGGCTGTTTACATCAATCGATGCATACAATGGTCAAAATTTTGAATTATTGACTGAATTCACATGGAGAGCAAAATTCATGATCACGAATTGATAGTTGTCATCCAGATACGGGTCAACAAATTGCGACCACAAATTATAAGTCAAGAAAAAAAAAAAAGAAAGAGTAAACTTTGACGTTTAAAGTTGTAATCCACTTAATATGTTGATACTTAATTTATGCAAATTGACATAGAAAAGCACAATTGCATTTTAAATTAATACATTCAGAGGTAAGTATCACAAATAACCAACACATAGCAATTAAACAAAAAGGTCACATTTTTCTGTTTATGGAATTTCCTTCAAGCATTTCCAATTCTTTCTTAATGAAGTTCAACCTTTCTTGATTTAAAGCTTTAGTAAAAATATCCACCAGTTAATGATTTGTGTCTATGAATTCTAACACAACATTACCATTTTGGACATGATCTCTAAGAAAATGATGTCTAATATCTATATGTTTGATTCTAGAATGTTGGATGGGATTCTTATAGAGATTAATTGCACTTGTGTGGTCACATTCATTGGGAATATGATCAATAACCTTGTCGTAATCCTTTAATTGTTGTTTCATCCAAAGTACTTGGGTGCAACAATAATCTGTAGCTATATACTCAGCTTCAGCAGTGGATAAGTTAATCAAAACTTACTTCTTGCTAAACCCAGGCACTAAACATTCTCCTATAAATTAGCAAGTTTTAGAAGTCCTATTTCTATCTAAAAGACTATCGACATAATCCGCATCTAAGTAACTTATGATACTAAAGGATGAATCTCTAGGATACCATAGTCTTAAATGCAATGTGTTATGCAAATATTTAAAAATTTTTTTGACAGCATTCAAATGTGACTCTTTGGGACGGGATTGAAACCTAGCACACATACATACACTAAACATAATATTAAGTCTAGAAGCAGTAAGATAAAGTAGATAATTGATCATACCTCAATATCTTTTCTCATCAACCGTCTTACCCGATTCCTCTTTGTCCAATTTGATGGTACCACTCTTGGGTGTTTCTGCTACTTCGCATCCATCCATGCCAAATTTCTTAAGTATGTCCTTTGTGTATTTAGCTTGGTTGATGAAGATCCTTTCTTTGGTTTGCTTGATTTGTAGATCGAGGAAAAACTTGAGCTCTTCCATCATGCTCATTTCAAAATCCTTAATCATACACTTAGTAAAATCCTCACATAGAGATCCAATAGTAGCACCAAAAATGATATCATCAATATAAATTTATACTATTAGTATATCATGTTTGTGCCTTTTTACAAATAAAGTTGTGTCCACCTTTCCCTTTGTAAAATCATTTTTCAAAAGAAAATAGCTAAGCCTTTCATACCAAGCTCTTGGAGCTTGTTTCAACCCATATAAGGCTCTATTCAATTTATAAACATAATTTAGAAAACTATGTGATTCAAAACTAGGAGGTTTTTCAATTTAAAGTTCCTTCTCAGTAACACTATTTATAAAAGCACTCTTGACTTCCATTTGAAATAATTTAAAATTAATATGACATGCATAAGATAAAAAAATCCTAATAGTTTCTATCCTTGCAATGGGGGCGTAGGTTTCATCATAGTTTGTGCCTTTTTCTTGGTTGTAACCTTTTGTAACCAATCTAGCCTTATTCCTAATGATGAATCCTTGCTCATCTAACTTGTTCTTAAACACCCATTTGCAACCTGCAATTAGGTATTCCTTGGGCCTAGGAACAAGTTCCCATACATTATTTCTCTCAAATTGGTTGAGTTTCTCTTACATAGTAATCACCCAACTTTCATCATTAAGAGCCTCATCTATAGATTTTGGCTCGAGTTGAGAAACAAAAATAAGATTATTATCTAAAAAGTTGAGTTGAGATCTAGTACTTACACCCTTTGAAGTATCACCAATGATTAAATCTTTGAGCTGATGATTGGAGAATCTCCAATCTTTGGGTAGATCTTGACTTGCCATTTCTTCTTGTTGATGTTGAGGATCTTGTCTACTCTTGATGACTTGTCCTCATCTTTATCTTTGTCTTCGTCTCTTGCAGTATGTTCCAATTCCAATTTTTCAAAATCACCTACAAGATCATCAATAAAAGTACCTTTCCTAAGATTAAACTTACTAGATTCATCAAATACAACATGCATAGACTTTTTAACAACCATTGAACTCTTATTAAAGACCTTATAGGCATTGCTAGAGGTGCAATATCCTAAGAATATACCCTCATTAGTTTTTTAGTCAAATTTCCTAAGATTATCCTTGGTATTCAATATATAACCCTTGTATCCAAATACTCTTAATATCTGATATCTTAGGTTTTCTATCATTCCATAGTATATAAGATGTTTTATTTAGAATGGTTCTTTTAAAAACTCTATTTGCAATGTAATATGAAGGATTAATGGCTTCGACCCAAATGTAATTTGGCAAAGAATGCTCATTGAGCATAGTTCTAGACATCTCTACTAGTGTTCTATTTTTCCTCTCTACAACACCATTTTGTTATGGTGTTCTAGGAGTTGAAAAGTTGTGACAAATCTTATTCTCTTAGCAATAAGATTCAAAAGACTCATTTTGAAATTCCTTTCCATGGTCACTTATTATAGAATAAATGAAGTAACCCTTTTCATTCTGAATTCTTTTTGCAAAAAATTTAAAAGCATTAAAAGTATCATACTTATGAGCTAGAAATGGCACCCAAGTAAACCTAGAGTAATCATCAACTAAAACTAGTGCATAATGTTTTTCACTTAAACTAGCACTCCTAGTAGGTCCTATAAAGTCCATATGAATCAATTGAACAGGTCTAGATGAACTTACAATGTTCCTTGCTTTAAAGGAGGATTGACGTTACTTCCTCATTTGGCAAGGACCACATGACTTTCTTCAGAAAACTTTAGCTTAAGAAGACCTTCAACTATCTTTCCTTTTGATAAGCTTTGCAATAGATCCATGCTAGCATGTCCAAACCTTTTATGCCATAGCCAAGCTTCATTACTAAGAGACATAAGACACTTAAAAGATTGGTTAGCCAAATTGTCTTAGTCAATTAGATAGGTATTGCCTTTCTTTTCACCCTTGAAAACTATCTTTTTATCCATTAAAGTGGTAACTCGACATTCTCTAGGGTCAAAGGTGACTTTATTACCTTTGTCACATAATTGACTTACACTAAGCAAATTATGTTACAAGCCATCAACTAACAAAACATCATTAATTAAAGAGCAACCATTCGTACCAATAGTTTCAATGCCAATTACTGTACCCTTTGCATTATTACCAAATGTGACATTACCACCTTCTTTTTCCTTTAAGGCCATGAATAGCTTCCTATTGCCCGTCATGTGTTTTAAGCATCCATTATCCACATGCCAATCATTTGATTCATTGGTTGCTACTAATCACCCCTACACAACACAAATAAATCATTTTTTCTTTGGTACCCAAGCATACTTTAGTCCTAAAAGGTTAGGTTTTAAAGGATTGCCTAATTTAAGGTGTGGCCTTCTTAATGTAACAAAAAACATTTATGTGTCCATACTTCATGCAATAATGGCATTAGAGTTTAAACCTATGTATCTTCCTTCTATGCAATGTCTTAGTATGAGTAGGGGGTTTTCTCATACCAACATGATGTGTGTGAGAGTATGGACATGCATGAATGGGTATAGGTGTGTATTTTGTGTGTGTGTGCGTGTGTGAATTATCATGACTTTTACTGTACATGTAAGCATGATTGGCCTTTTTAAGCATAAGCCTTAAGCCTTGTTGCACCTTCCTTTCACCTTAGGCATTGAGGGTTTAGTGCTTTGGGTATTTTTCTTCCAACAACCTCAATACTTGAAGTGAGGTGTTAAGGCTCTAATGAATGTAGCAGATGGAGATGTAGAAGAAGAGGCTTAATTGAAGCCTAGACCATGCCTAATCAAAGTTGGTCCTTGTGATACAATATGTGTATCCAAAACTTTCTTACCTTTATGAAACATAGAGATAGAGCTTTTAAGCTCAATGACTTCTCCTTTCAAACAGTCATTCTCATTTCTTAATGAGGCTAGAGATGAAGATGATTTGGAAAGAATTTCCATTGACTTCTTGAATTCTTCATTTGAAGCTCTCAATTCACTTACAAGGCTATTAAGGGATTTGAATTCATCCTCTAATTTATTGAACTTCATCTTGTAAGTATTCATTTGTGACTTATATTTCCCATATTTTATGGTGAGAGCTTATAAATGCTCATCATCTACACCATTTAAATCATCATATTCAGAATAAGAATGAGGAGAAGAGCTTACCTTATTAGGAGAGTCCTCTTAAGCCATGAAGCATATGTTGGCAATCTATTCTTTTTCATAATCATCACTTGAGCTATCATCCCATATGACTTTGAAGCTCTTCTTCTTCTATTTTTCCCTTTTATTCTTTTTCTTTATCTTGGGGCAATCATACTTTATGCAGCTTTGCTTGCCACACTCATAACAAGTGACATCGTTTGATCTCTCTTTAGGAGTTAGAGTTACTTTCTTGAAGTTCCTTCTTTCTTTTCTTCTTCTCATAAGCTCTTTGGTCCTTCTAAAAAGCATTGCAAGTTCCTCCTCCTCATTGTCACTCTCCTCTTCACTTGAGGCTATTTCTACTTCCTTTTCCTTTAAAGATGATTTAAGTGCTAAAGTCCTCTTTTCTAGTTTTTATGATTTTTTCCCCTTGACCTCTCATCTTTTCTAGTTTTTATGATTTTCTCCCCTTAACCTCTCATTCTCTTAATTTCTTCATCTTTCTTTAAGGCAAACTCATGAGTCAAGAGTTTGACTATCAAGACATCTGTTGGCATCTTCCTCATTTTCGAGTTGGATTCTTGGATACTACACACTCTATCTCTAAATTTCTCAAGAAACAAAGATTTTAAAATTTTGGAATTTACCTCATGATTTATGAGAACCTTACAAAACTTCTTCATCTTGGTGACAATAGCAAGGATTCGATTTGTCATATTTGTTATGCTTTATTCCTCTTTCATCATGAATATCTCCCATTCTGTCATATACATCTCAAGTCAGTTAGATTTCACCAAGATTGTGCCCTCATGATAGTTCTTTAAATCCTTCCAAATACCATGAGCAGTTTGGCAATGTTGAACCCTTCCAATTTCTTCTATTGAGAGAGAACTTAGAAGGATTGTCATGGCTCTTTTATTTATGCCATTGGATCTTCTGTGTGCTTCAACCCATTCTTCTATAGGGATTAACACCTCGCTCCCATCCACCACTTTGGTGGGTGGCTTCCACTCCTTAACAACAATATCCCATAGATCCACCACATCAGTATCTAGATAAATCTTCATCCTCTACTTCCAATAAGTATAGTTTACTCCATTAAAATAAGGCTTGAGGTAGATGTGGATTCCTTATTGTGCCATGATCTTTACTCACATAATTAAGGTTTTTAGTGAGACTTGGCTCTAATACCACTTGTTGGCTTAGTGCACTAAGAAAGGGGGTTGAATTGGTGGCTTTTTTTTTTTAAATTAAAACGGTGAGTTCAAGTGTTTTGAAGGTGAAGAAGAAGATGAGAAGAAACAACACAAAAGTTTATAGTGGTTTGGGTATTAACATACCCTACGTCCACTCCCTAATTCTTCACAATTGGGTATTTCACTTCACTAAATTGGTATTTCCAAGCTCACACCAAATTTCTATAACTTATGTTTATGGCTCACGTAACAACCTTACAACTTGTGTTTTCGAGGTTCACACAACAATCTCTATCAAGTGTTTTGTATAGGCTCACACTTCAACCTCTTACAAGAGTTTTCAATCTAGGCTAACTCTCGACCTATTACAATGGTGTTTATTGCTCACACCAAACAATTAATAACACATAAATGAGAATGAAAGATTGAGTAGCAAATTGGCAAGAGTTTGATTACAAGTTAATGAAATCTCTTGCATTTACATTTGTTTAATGGAGTACTTATAGCCCATATCCACCAAACAGATGTTAGTCTAAAACTATCATCAAATCTCTAAATTATGCCAGACAGATTTTGCATTAAATGCTTGTTAGGAGAAAGTTAAGATCGTTATTATTTCGCTATTGCGAATTTCCAATTTGCATTGAAGAGTTGAAAATCACGATGGAGAAGCTTGTCCTGTGTCTAATGACTAGTCCACGTGTCAGCTACTCATGGTTGCATAATAAATGTAGTCATTGTGTTCTTCCTACTTCTTAAAAGTTACGGTCGTAAGTTGTCTTTGTCTTGGGCACGACTAAGACCACAAATTCCTCTATTCGAAGAGGAAATTACAGCTTCTTGAGTTGCGATCGTGACCATAAATTTGGCCTCACAATTTTTTATCTTCAAGGGATACCTTGGACACTTGATGTGCTATGGCTATGACTTTGGTTCCCTTCTTTGTCACTATGCAAGTCGCGATCGCGAATCAAGATGCCATACCTATCACGAATTCCTCTGTGACTCAAGCTCACTTTCTTCAGCTAAGTCATGGCTACGAATTCCACCTCAAATTTCTTTGGCCTAGTTTTATACATCCTTATGATTGATTCGCGATAGTGATTTAGGAGAAACACACTATGAATTTAGATGAACTTCTCAAGGTTGAAGATTTTAAATTCCATCCAACTTTCAATAAAAAAAAATTAACTTTAAATTTGCAAAACAACACTTAATAAAAGTATTAGAACTGATCAATCTCTATTGTCAAGATCAAAAGAGATTCATGACTTAGGTTTAGCCAACCTAGTCTAATACTAAAGAATACGATTTTTAAGTTTTTTTTGTATAGCCTAGGGTTTGGCTATACAACCTTATGGTTGGTTGTAAGAGTCAAAGGTCAATTATTCTAGAAGCTTCCCTCTGCTAGGGTTTGGAACATAGTTATATATCCAAGTGAGTTAGTTGTACAACCACTAGAAGGCTTTCTCCTCAAAGTTCAAGTTTGGTTTGATTTAAGGTTGGGTTTAATTCAAGGTTTCTTCCAAACTTTGTACCTTTCTTTTGTAAAGTTTTTGTATGTTATTTGGGGATATAATTCAAGTTGTTTCTCATTATTACGCTTGCATCCTAAAGCCTAAAATCTAATCCTCACACCCTCAATCCCTTAATCAAAGTATAAGGACAATAGAACCATAAGGATGGAGGATATACTTTGATGACACAATAAATAAGAAAGGAGCAATCATTAGATTAATTCTTGTCTCACCTAATAGAGAGTTATTGAAAATGGCCAAAAAGCTTAAGTTTAGAGTAACTAACAATCTAGTAGAATATGAGTCATATGCATTTGTGTTATAATCACTTATCTAAAATAGGGTAAACATGGTGGAGGTGCTTAGAGATTCTTTATTAGGTGTCTCTCAAGTAACTAAGGAGTGTGAGTTAAAGGAAGAATAATTGAAACCATACTTAGAGTCCCAAAATTTGAAAAGGATTATTTTTGTCTTATTCCACTAGAGGAGAATATGATGGCAGACACCCTAGCTACTTTGGTTTCTATTTGGGATGGGCCAAAGATAATGTTAATAAAGCCCTTACTCACACTTAAATCGAAGATACCATGTTATATAGGTGAAAGGGTAATACAAGTATTATTGGATGGTTGTCATGGTATCAGGTTGTGCATAGGTACTTAGAAGATGGTATGTACCCTAAGGGGGCAAGAAAGAAGGATGAAGATACTATTAGAAGGTTAGATTCATAATTCATCATTTGTATGAGTATGTTATACAAACAAATGTTGGACATGCTCATTTAAGGTGCTTAACAAAAAAAGAAACTAGTATCATTATGAAAGAGGAGCATGTAGGTATTTACAATCCACACATGAAATGAATGGAATGGCCCTAGCCAGTAAAAATCATAAACATGGGTATTATTAGACAACTATAAAATGAAATTGCATTAATATTGCTAAAGGATGCAATAAGTGCTACACTTATGAAAGCTTAACCACTTGCATCGAGAGAGTTCTTGAACTTGACTTTGCCTGGTCATTTATTAAATAGGGTAATGTTATCATCAAGGAAGTAAATATAACATCTGCTAGAGGCCATAGGTTCATTGTATTGGTGGTGGAATAATTTGAAATGGGTAGAAGCTGAGCCCTTTAAGATGTTAAGGGGAAAATATATGGCCAAATTTATAAAACATATTCTCATATGTCGTTATGGTGGACCACACCACATGATAACAAATGATGTTATTCACATTCAAAATATGGTCAAGGTGGTTCTAAAAAAAGTATGAAGTAGCACTATGACCACCTCAGATTTTGCAATTTTGCTAGAATGAGTGGAATCTTACTTGTGACTCCTACTTTTTATCGATTTTTGAGGGGCAGAGAGGAAAGGGCTCATACATTGGTAATGACCCTTAATCATGACACACAATTTTGATCAATGGGGGTTCTTTGAGGCATCATGCAAGATGGAAGCTCCTTATCCAAAGTGATGATCAATGGGGGACCAAGGTAAGATAATACATTAGTACCATCCCTAGGTGAAATGTGGAGTTACTACTTGACTTTGGTCGGGACAAATTTTGAGCCTACCTAAGTCATTTACAAGGCCCAATCCATCTTTACACCATTAGAGATCGAGTTTGAGAGGTGAGAACAACTAAGATAAGAGGTTAGTCACCCTCAAGTCACTAGGATATAGAGATTCGACATTCTATTAATGAATGGCTTATTTTTATATTTTGATTTTATTAATCAACTTCCCATTTATCCATTCAGGCACATCCATCTACATAAGCCATCAACCATAATAATAAAGTATACAATGCATGAATGATATGTAAGATGTAAGAAAGTAATAAAAAATATATACAAGGTGGGGATGAGGGATATATATATATATATACAAATAGTGGGACTATCATGTAATACTCTTAAATAGATAAAAAAAAAAGAAGCATGCATTAATTAGCTTATTAACCTATAAAAATGAACAAACATTAGTCCATAAAACATAGCACAAATGGAAAAAAAAACAAGTTAGTACATGAAACAAGTATGAACAAATCAAAGGAACTCAAAGCATAAAAGATGAATACAATACATACTACTGTCTCTCTCATGGCAAAGGTGCCTAGATATGCATCTAAGTACACAATATCTCATTTTCACATAACTATCCAATAAGTAAAAATAATAAAATGGGTAAATCATCAATATGAAAAGAATAGAACATCCAATGCAAAGCATTTGGAGGATGTGGAATGGCCAAAGGTACAACTCATCACAAAAGAGATCCTAGGATTAATGAATCCTCACTCTATGTAGCTCTAAAAGAGCATAACATCCATTTCTACCACAAACCATGTAGGGTTAGCATATAACACAAGAACATGAAAGATTAGGGGCCAAAACATTATTCACATACTTAAAGCATATAAACTCCTAACACAAAGTAAGGTCTCAAGGTTAATGGAATTTCAAGTTCCTCACTTAATCATGGCTTTAAAATGATTAAAAAAAATCTAAACACCTGCTTAACAATCAAATGGAAGATCACAAGAGTTTTTATTTTGCTATGACAAGTAACAAAAAAAAAAAAACATAAGAGGCATAATTAAGACTCCATTTTTTAGATGAATAGGCGTCATAGGTCATTAAACTTCACCCCATTCTACCACTAGAGCCATAAGACATTATAAAAAAAAAACTTGAAAAAAGAATGAAATCTAAAAGATGGAAAGAAAAAAGAATTTGCAAGAAACTATTTACCAGTCAAACTGGGTTGTACATCCCAATATTAGGGTTGTACAACCTACGGATAAGGTTGTACAACCCTTATTTCTTGGGTTTTAGAAGTTGAGAAAGAGAATAAGGGAAGTAAGGGAGATTCGTAATCCCTTTACATGTATTTATGCCCTCAAAGGCTTACAAGTTCAATGATCTTCTGAAAATGCTTCGAGAATGCACAAGAATGAAGAGATTAGGTCTAGTTCCACCTTAGTGTGAGATAGGTTGTGTTAGGATTTATTGTTTATGTGTTTGAGGAATGTTTGAGAGCTAATTTTCACTACGTAACTTTAAGGTTTCTAAGCCTCCCCTCCCTCTTAAAAATTAGAGATATTTATAAAGGAAAAAGGGTGCACTAGAGCCACTAATGGTTTTAGCTGTACCATGTTTATATCTAACAACATAAAAAGGTGAAACACATGGAATTAAGGTTTGCACATAGGCTGCACATCCAATTGTTAGGGTTGTACAACCCTAGGGTTAAAAGGGGGATATGTTCTAGAATGTTCTCAAGACTAGGGTTTAAGGAAGGGTTGTACAATGTTGTGATTGGCTATATAACCCTACTTTATGGGTTGTAAAACTCACTAAGACTAGCAGTCAGTTTTATGATTGGTCTTGGGCTTGGCTTTGGGCTTTAGTCCTAGGCTTGGTTTTGGGCTTTTCTAAGGTTTCCTAAGGCCTTGATTATCTTCCTTTGGCTTTTTCCCTTGAATTTTAAGGTATATATTCAATTACTTTTATCAGGCTTTACATCTTACAACCCAAAAATTTGATGGTTATAGTTTGCCCCTGCTTTGTGGGGCTTGGAAAACAATATTTGAGAAATGATTGTTGGTTATGACATAATGAAGTATTAGTTGTAAACTTTGAATACCAAATAAAGGATACAAAGGATATAATTTCTTTAGCAACTCCTTGAGCAAGTACTAAGGCTATTGGCAGGCTGCTAGCAAGTATTAAGTTTTCTGGCAGCCCTCTAGTAAGTACCAAGGTTAAACATCTTCTTTCAGTAGCCCTCAACGAAGTACTAGGTTTCTTTTTAACAGCCCTTGAGCAAGTATTGAGAAGCTTATTGGTAACCTTTTAGGAAGTACTAAGATTAAACATCTTATTCCAATAGCCCTCAAGTAAGTACTAGGGTTTTTTCTTTGCAACCCTCGAGTAAGTACTAAGCTTCCTAGCGGCCCTCTAGCAAATACTAAGGTTAAGCATCTTATTTGAGTAACCCTTGAGCAAGTACTTGGGTTTTTACTTAACTACCTTCAAATAAGTACTAACCTTTTTGGCAATTTTCTAATAAGTACTAAGGTTAAACATCTTCTTCTAGTAGCCTTTGAGCAAGTATAAAGGTTTCTTCTTAGTAGCCCTTGAGCAAATACTAAGCTTCCTAGCAACCCTATAACAAGTACCAAGGTTAAACATCTTCCTCTAGCAGCCCTCGAGCAAATACTAGGGTTTCTTCTTAGTATCCCTCTAGCAAGTACTAAGCTTCTTGAGAGCTTTCTAACACGTACCATCATTAAATATCTTATTCTAGCAACCTTCTAGCAAGTATTGGTGTTGATCTCCTTAGTAGCCCTTTAGCAAGTACTAAGCTTATTAGTAGCCCTCTAGCAAGTACCAAGGTTAAATATCTTATTCCATTCTTAGGCTTATACCTGAACATACTCATTTTTGCCATCTGACTTTTCTCTTGAGTTTTCTTTATGTTGCCCTCTGGCTTCTCTTTTAGTTCACACCATTTTGTCTTTTGAGATTTCTTTTGGTATCTTTTCATTTTTTCTTCTAGCATTATTTTTAGCATCACTCTTAGTTTTCTTCATTTTGCCCTTTAACATCTCTTTTGACATTATGTTTGTTATCGTTCTTATTTACTTTCTCTCATTATCTAGCTTTTCTTTCTTCATCTTTACACTTTGATCTTACTCTTTTTGGTTTTTCTTTTGTTTTATCTTCTTCTTTGCTTTTTTTTTTATTTTATTTTATCATTTCTTGATTCTTTATTTAGTTCTCAAAGTTTTGACCCTAAGTTGCTTTTTTGGATTTACCCTTGTTTTCTTATCAAGTTCCTCCTCACATTGGTTTGGAAAACAATTCTATAATGATAATCAATCAAATAAAAAATGACTAAGCTACTCATGTACTTTAAGGATATTAAATGGATACAAAATCATGAAGCATGATGGTGATTCGTAGGCTTCACTTTTGCCAATGGTTCATTGGTGTTTTGGCTCAACTTGAGCTTATTCTTATTCTTCTAATGTTTTTATTCTAACACTACTTCTTGCCTAGTATTGTAATTTGCACTCTATATCTCACTTTATTTTTGTCTTTCTTTTTTGGTCACTTCATTTTATCCCTTCTTACTCATTCTTTCATTTTTGCTTCATTTTTATGGTGTTGCTTCAACTCCTTTTGATTCAATTCTTTTTTTGGCCATGTCAAATTAGAAGTGTTCCTTCTCCCCTTTTGAATTCACTTTCATTTTACTCAAGCTCGAAAAATAATGTAATAATGATAAGGGATCAAAATAATGTAAATAAGCAATTCAGGTGGTTTAAAAATGGTAAAAGGATATGGAAAAGGATATCATGTTTTAAGTTTCCCTTTCCATAGTAATTTTGTTGAATCACAAGGACTTTTACTTAGCAATTTCGTTGGTCTTTTTAGCTTTTTATGTAACATCCCTATCTCAATTCATTGGCATTATCACATGTATATATTCATTGCACAAATGATATGAAATCACGTATGAGTATATGCACTGCATCAAATGATATGAAATCTCACATAAACATATGCACTGGATAAATAAACATTTAGACATGTGAATTGTAAAAACACGATAATGACAATTGCACCGTTGCATTTAGGATGCTTGAACATATATGCAGTGTTTGCATAGTTATATGACAAATTATTTCATGTGTGTGCTTATTATAGCATCATAAATAATGGTGTTTGAGGGCTCATCTAAAAGTATAAAAGAGCATCTAGAAATTAGAGGATGGACGAAGGTGATGAAGGAACGAAGAAAAAGGACTAAAAGCAAAACTGTTTAACTTTCAACCAATAGGAACAAGCCACCAATCTTTTGTCCTATTAGAGTAAGAATACAAATTATAAGTATCTGCCATTATGGGTTGGTAAAAGAGGAGATAAGGTCAAAATACACTAGATGAACTAGAGAGAGAGCTAAGGAAGAAAGAAAGAAAGGAAGAAAGAAAGAAAGGAAGAAAGGAAGAAGAAGAAGAAGAAGGAGAGGAGGAAGTGTGGGCTGCTTAAGGTTTTCCAATTCTGGGACCATAGGTAAGTAATTTATCCTCTTATCAACTGAAATTAAAGTCTCATGACATGTTAATCATGCATGGTTAATGAGAATTATGGAGTAATTAAGGTAGAGCTATTGGATGGAAGTTGTAATCCAAGAGAAAAAGAGATGATTCTGTTGATTTTGCTGTTAGAGCAGAATTTTTCACCCACGATTTTATAACCCTAGAAGAGGAATTGGGGAAAGTGAAAAACATGAAAGTTGTAGCTTATGTCTCATATAAATGCATATGAAACAGTTTTACTTGATTCTGTGCGTGTGAAGAGATATAACCCCTTCATCAGGACTGGTTCAAAAACGAACTGAGATGATCTCAATCTTCTATTTTGTTATATTTTGATGACTTTATATTCTGATTTTGACAGAGTTCAAAACATGAAACTTGTAGGTTTATATTCCCTATAAATACCTGTTAAGCAGTTTTGATTAATTTTCTGTGTGGAAAGAGATATGGCTCATTGATTGGGACTGACTCTGTACCAGGATGACACACCACCTATCTTTTAATTCAGTTTTCCAAGAATTTGATGACCATAGACTCAGAATTTGATGATGGTCCAAACTTGAAAGTTGTATATATATGTCTGATCTACATACTTGTGAAATATTGTTGCCAAATACAGCATGGTTGCTGAGATATTATCCCTTTATCATGACTGGTTGTTAACATGTTATGAACCTACTTGCCCCAAGATTGTTCCTTTGTTTTGGTGACCTTATAGACTGAACTAGATAATTAGTAAAACACGAAAAATGTTCATTTATATGTTTTGTAACTGATGGTAGAATATTATTGCAATTGGATTGGTACAATTTGAGATATGCCTAAGAATGTAAGACCTACTCAGACTGAGATGATATTGCAACAGGGCAGAACTTAAAAATTCACCACATTTTATGTGTATCTGATATTAGCTTGAAATTTGAATATGTTGTCCCGTTATATGTCTAGTTTGTTTAAAAAAAGAATGTTATGACTGTACAGCCAGCTCAGGTTGCCATATAAGGAAAATATGTATAAACACTAGGTATGCTTCCATGAATCATGCCATAACTGCATACCAAGTATTCATAATCATTTTGATATACTTATACTCGTGTATGTATCAAATGTTAGGATCTCAATACTTTGAGGAAGCCCTACCATAAAGGTTGGTCACATCAGAAGGTGAGTAGAAATAATAATTGGATTCAATGTGTGTGAGTAAAAACCATAATTGGATTCAATAGGTGTATATGATAATTGTATAATATGATTATGTTCTATTACATATATATATGATTGAATTGTTACATGTTACATGGAAATAACATGATTATGTTCTATTACATGTATATATGATTGAATTGTTGCATGTTACATGGGAATATAGGCCAAGTGAGAATTAAATGCTCTTAACTATTACTTGGCATATCATTTGTGAATAAGCACTTGCATATGGAACTAAAAGGGGCATTGTGATTGACTTGTCAAACACTTGTGAATTATAGGAAGATGGACCAATAGGTTCCAAATCATATGTTACATGAATCACATGGATATCCCGGGAGCAATGTTTGCCTTGCTTGGTCACGACAAAAACAAAGCTATTGCATTTGCACTTGTATAGTCAATTGTTATACTTACAATGTATCTTGATGATATTTGATTATGGATTATGCCATGAAGATTTGATTATTGTTTTTGTTTATTGAGTCGCGACTCACTAAATCGCAATTATTTTTCAGATACTGAAATATAGAGTTTGGACATTTTGGTGCATAAAGTTTTGCATAAAGACACATGGAACACAAGTCGTCGTTTGAATTCCAATTCTCTCTCCTTGTGTCATGTACATGCATTTGATAGGAACTAGTTATGGTCACTAGTCCTAACATTAGTTAACACATATGTACATTAAATACATATGGGATTATATATGTATGATGAATAAACCTTAATGTGTATGCATTTCCAAACGTGAAATGCCATGATTTTCAACTAAAGACGATAGTTACAATTGGTGGTATCAGAGGATTCAAGCACACACGGGGCAGACGTGCAAATCCTGGTGTGTATGACATTGTGGGGCCGACGGGCAAATCCTAGATGTTGAGTGCTCTGACAGGTACCAGTTGTAGCCACATCGTGATGTTACAATTTGTGGTATCAAAGCTGATTTACAAATAAGAACAATGGATGTCACAGTTATTAGTTTGACAAATGAATTTAGATGTTACAGTTTTGGTATCAGAGAGGGCTCAAGCATACGTGGGGCAGATGTGCAAATCTCAGTGTGTATGACATCGCGAGGCTGACGGGCAAATCCCAAATGTTGAGTGCTCTGATAGGTATTGATTGTAGCATTACAGATTGTGGTAAAAAAAAAAACTTACAGTTATTGGTATCAGAGCAAATATGAATATGAGTTCTATAAAATGAAAATGGTCATTTTATTTATTATTGGTATCAGAGCAACATGATTTGTAAATAGGAATATGGTCGTTACAGTTTATTGGTATCAGAACAAATATGAATACGGTTGTTACAACTCACTTATGGGACCTGCAAGATCATCAACATCTTCTTCTAATCTTCAAGAAGTGAGATCAAATTCATCAAATATAACATGCATAGACTCCTCTACAATAAATGTTCTCTTGTTGAAGACTCTATACCCTTTGCAAGTGGTAGAGTATCGAAGGAAAATTCCTTCATCGAATTTGGAGTCAAACTTACCAAAGTTGTCTTTAGTGTTTGGAATAAAACACTTGCAACTAAAAACTCTAAAATATGTAATCTTGGGCTTTCTATTGTTCCACAACTGATAACAAGGGTCTTACTAAAACTGTATTTAAGATATAGTAGGAAGTATTTACAACTTCAACCTAAAAATACTTAAAAAGATTATACTCATTCAACATGGTTTTAGCCATTTCTTGAAGAGTTCTATTTTTCCTTTCCATCACACCATTTTATTATAGAGTTATAGGAGTTGAGAAATTGTGTGAGACACCATACTCATCATAGAAACTATGAAACTTAGCATTCTCAAACTCACCTCCATGGTCACTTCTATTACAAAAGATTTTCAAATCCTTTTGGTTTTGAATTCTCTTGGCAAAGGTTTAAAAAGCACCAAAATAAGAATCCTTGTGTGGGAGAAACAACACCCAAGTATATCTAGAAAAATAAACTACAATGCAAATGCATAATGCATGCCTCCTGAAGTAGCTACCCTAATAGGGCAAAAAAGATCCATATGAAGCAATTGTATGGTCTAGTAGTACTTACCTTGTTCTTGGCTTTAGAGGAGGATTTAGTTTGTTTATCTCTTTAACATGCTTCACAAAATCCTTTTCTAAACTTGATTTTTGGTAGACCTTCAACCGAGTCTCTTCTCTTCAGCTTTAAAAGGAGTTCCATGCTAACACATCTTAGTTTTCCATGCCAAGTTTTTCCTTTATTAACTATTGATGTTAAACACTTTGCATTATGGTTAGTAAGAGAGTTTAAGTCAATCACATAAATATTATGAAGTCTTCTACCAATGAACAAAATTTTATTGTCACTCATCCTTGATACATAGCATGTTTAAGGCTCAAATATAACTCTAAGGCCTTTGTCACACAATTAACCACTAACTTACACTTAGTAAGTTGTGCTTGAGTCCATCAATAAGCAATACTTTATCAAGGATACGAAAGTCAACATATCCTAACAAGTTTGGCTTTGCTATTTTCTCCGAAAGACACATTTTCAAGACCTTCAATCTTTTTCAAATGTGAGAAGAACTTTCTTTCTCCTATCATATGCTTTAAACATCCACTATCAAGATACCACTCTTACTCTTTAACTTGAGATTTCAAACATATTTCCAAAATAAGAAAGATTATATCTTAGGTACATAAACCTTCTTGGGTTTTAGAGGGTTAGCTCTTGCTAACCACTCATCATGCCTTTTTCATTAGTAATGATAGGTAATGTGGTCATATATACCATAATAGAAACAATCACCACCAAAATGGGCTAGTATCCTACTTTTAGATGCTACATGCGTATAATGTCCCTTAGACTTGTAGCTTTTTTGAGCATTATGTCTAAGACTATATCTTATGTGAGGAAGTCTCTTATGTTGTGTGTGCGTATACCCATGGTTGTGATAAGTTTTATGTCTTTACACACTTTTCCTTTTAGGCTTGTAAGAGTCATACATGTAAACATAATTTGTTTTAAGAGGAATATTTCTCAAATTTATGTGATTTTGTTGAGACTTTCCTTTTGTACCATTATTCATGGCATTTCTCCTTTTTGAATCCTTTAGTGTCTTAACAGAGTTAGAAATCACTGTTCTTTTTAGCCTTAACAAAGACTATTTGAGAAGTGGAAGGAGCAACTGAAGTAGTGGCATTATAGCCTAATCCATATTTAATGGATGGACTCTTTTGGGTCTTAAAGATGGAGTCTAACTACCCATTTCCTTTAGTAAACTTGCTGAGATTTTCCTTTAGCTTAAGATTCTCAGCTATGAGAGACTTTACCACCTTAGCTAGAGTTTCTTGACCCTTAACACATTCGTTTAAAGGTTTATTCTCTTTTTGAAGAAAGGAGATTAAGGACTTGAGAGTCTTAATGCTCATAGTGAGTTTGACAATTAACTTATCTCTAGAGTAAGAGTCAAAAGAATTTACCTCTTTATCACCATCACTACCATTGTCACTACTGGATGTGTCTTCACTTGAGGATTCATTTGATTGTTGCTCAGTTTCCATGAGACAGAGGTTAGCAAGTTCTTTTCTTGTCTTATCTTCATCCAATTTAGAATCCTTAGTGTCATTCCAAGTAGCTTTGTATACTTTCTTTGCTTTCTTAGAGGTGTATTTCCTATAAGGAGGCTTATTTTTCTTGATCTTAAGATAATATGATTTTATATGCCCTTTCTTATTGCATCCATAGTAGGTAAGTTGATTCTTAGAGCCTCTCTTTTTATAGCTCTTTGTCATTCTTCCCTTTTTGTTTGAAAGAAATTTTATTTACTTGGTTGGTGATGAAGGAAAGATTCCCATCTTCACTACTTTCTTCATCATTACTAGAAGAGGAAGATGTTAGTAAATAAAAAGAAGAAGGAGTTTCAGAACGTACCTTTTTGGCTTTCAATACCAAGTTTTTCTTTCTCATCCCTATGTTTTCAGCAGGTTTCTCAAGAGTGATCACATGAGCTAATAACTTTCCCATAAGCTCATTAAGTGATAGGGCTTTCAGTTTGTTGGCTTCCTCTATAGTTGTCTTCTTAGCTTCCTACCTATCTTTAGGAAGTGTTCTCATAATTTTTGCTACTATGTCTTCATTTGTATATGACTTTCCCAAGGTCTTAAGAGTGATCACAATATCTATAAATCTATTGTACATCTTAGTAATAGTCTCACCAGGAAGGTATATAAATGTTTAATATTTGTATGTGTGCATTTGTATCTTTTTCTTCTTGACTTTATTGGTTCCTTCATGCTAAGTCTACAATGTGTCCCATATTTCTTTGGTTGAAGTACACTTTTGTAGCTTAGCATATTAAGACTTATGAATTGCATAAAAAAAAAAATGCATTACTCTCATATTTTTCAAGCTTGACTTCTTTTCTTCTATAGTCCGCTCATTTTTGGGTTTTGGTATGAGAACTTCTCCAACTAGTTTTGTTAAAACTACTTTTCCTTCCTCAATAATGTCTAATAAGTCAATGGTTGCACTATCAAGGAAGATCTCCATACGATTCTTCCAATATCGATAATCATCTTTCTTGAAGAATGGAGGCTTATGAATGGATTGTGATTCTTTATGACTTGTCATGATCTTTGCTCTATTCACTTAAGTTTTAATCAAGAGACCTGTTCGGATACCAATTATTATCCCTTGGTGCCTTAGAAGAGGGGTTGAATATGGCAATGACAAATTTACAAATTCAAACTAAATATGAAAATAAATGAAAAGAATCAATACACAAGATATATGGAGGATCAACACAACTTTCCTACATCCTCTCCTCTAGTATTTCCACTAGAGCCTTCATTATTTTGATAGCCTAAGGTATTATCAACAACCTTTACACAAGCAAGTTTTTGGGCACTACCACACCTTTACAAGTGATAGATTTTCAAGCACTATCAACCTTTTACAAGTAGTTCATAATTACTACTTAAACCTTTATCCAAAGTAGTTTCCAAGTATTACCTGAAACCTTTCATAAGAGATACTTTAAAATGGTTTCTCAATACTGAGTTACATAACATAAGATTATAATTTTTTTAGGGGAAAGAAAACATTCTCATTCAAGTAAGAATGTCACGACCATTTTCATTTATAAACCATGCATTCATGTCAACAAATACATATGTATAAAGGTTGATTCATCATACATACACAATGCAACATGTATTTAATGTACATTTATGTTAACTAATGTTCAAGTCTAGAGTCCATAACTAGTTCCTATCTAGATAAATGTACTTGACACAAGGAGAGAGAGTGTTGGAATTCAACCGACTAATTGTGCTTTGTGTGTCTATATGTAAAACTTTATGCTCTAAAATTTCCAAACCCTATGCTTCAATATTTAAAAAACATAATTGCAATTTATTGAGTCGCGACTCAATGAATAAAAACATTAATCAGATTCTTATGGCATAACCAACAATCAAATATCATCAGTATACATTACAAGTATAAGAATTGGCTATGCAAGTGCAAATGCAATAGATTGATTTTTGTCGTGACCTTGAAAGGCAAAACTACTCTTAGGAATTCATGTGATTCAAATGACATTTGATTTTGTTAGCCAACATATAACAAATGAATCATTTGATCAATAACATATGCTAATAGGACATATTGGTCCATTTTCCAAGTGATTTGCACGTGTTTGACAAGCCGGTCATAACATCCTTTTAGTTTCATATGCAAGTGTTCATTCACAATGGTATACTAAGTAATCATTAAGAGCATATAATTTTCACTTGACTTGTATTCACATGTAAAATGTAATAATTTAATCACATATACATGTAATAGAATATAATCATATTATAAAATTATCACACATACACATTAGAATCTAATTATGGTTTTTACTAACTTTTTAATGTGACCAACCTTTATGGTAGGTTTAGTTCTCTCTCTAGGGCTTCATCAAAGTGTTTAATCTTAACATTTGATACATACTCGGTTATAAGTATGTCAAATTGATTTTCAATGCTTGGTGTGCAACTATGACAAGTTCCAGCAAGTGGACCTAGTTTTTATGCATATTTTCCTTATATGGCAGCTTGACCATGCTATACTCTCACAGTAATAACTTTAGATACACTTATCCAAATGACTCGATTTTTTTCTAAATAAACTAAACACATAATGGTACAACATAGTCAAATTTCAGGTCAATATAAGACATTGAAAATGTGGTGAATTTTTGAATTTTGCCCTGATTCAATGTTATCTTAGTTTGAGTAGGTCTTACAATTTTGGGTATATCACAAATTGTACAAATCCAATTACAAAATTGATTTACCAAAACTGAAAAACCATATAAAGGAACATTTTTCATGTTTTACTCATTGTCTAATTCAGTCTATAAAGTCACCAAAACAAATGACCAATCTCAGGGTGAGCAGGTTTTCAATATGTTAATAATCAGTCATGATGAAGGGGGAAATATCTCATCAACCATGATAAATTTGGAAAACATATCTTACAAGTATGTAGATTAGACATAAATATATAACTTTCAAGTTTGACACATCATCAAATTCAGATTCTATGGCCATCAAATTCTTGGAAAACTAAATTAAAGGACTGATGAGGTTTTATAGAGTTAAGGGTCAGTCACAATCAATGAGCCATTTCTCTTTCCACACAAAAAATTAAGCAAACTTACTTTTCATATATTTAGAGGAAATATAACCCTATAAATTCCATGCTTTTCAATTTGGATAAATAAGCAGATAAGGTCATGAAAATATATGAAAATAACCAAACTGAAGAGATTTCAGTTAATTGTAAACCAGTCCTAACGAAGGAGCCATATCTCCTCACACACACCGAATTAAGAAAAACCGTTTTACATGCATTTAGATGGGGCATAAACATACAACTTTTATATTTTACACTTTCCATAATTCCTCTTTTACAGTTATGAAATTATGGGTACAAAATCTACTCTAACAATAAAACCAACACAATTAGCTCTTGTTTTTTTTTTTTAGTTTCAAACTCCATACATAAGCTATACCTCAAATGACTCCATAATTCTTCCTAATCATCATGTTTAACATGTTATGAGGGAGGAATTTTATGTTGAAAGAAGATAAAATCACTTACCTTTTTGCCAAAATTAGAAAAGCTTAGGGATTCCTCTAAGCTAACTCACTATTCTTCTCCTTCTTCTTCTTCTTCTTCTTCTTCTTCCTCCTCCTCCTTTTTTCCTTTCTTTCTTTCCATTTTCTACACTCCCTCACATTTTTGGCTCTCCAATATGATCCTATAAGATGAAATATTTAATTTGTATACCCATCCTAATAAGACAAAATCATGGTGTCTTACTACCATTGATTGGGAGTTTAATATTCCTTTTTTAGTCTCTCTTCTTTACTCTTTCATCACCTTCATCCATCTCCCAATCCCTATATGCTCCTTATACTTTTAAATAAGATATAAAACACCATTTTTTATGATGTTATATCTTACATACAACATAAGAAAATTTGCCATGCAACTATATAAATATTACATATATGTTCAAGTGTCTTAAATGCAATTGTGCAAGTGCCATCATCGTACTTATCTAATTCACATATCTACATGATCATTTATCCAATTCATACATTCATGTGGGATTTTAAAATATTTATGCAATGAATATGTTCATGCAATAATGTCAATGA
The DNA here is from genome assembly GCA_949677035.1 of Omphalea diandra. Lineage (NCBI taxonomy): Eukaryota > Viridiplantae > Streptophyta > Magnoliopsida > Malpighiales > Euphorbiaceae > Omphalea > Omphalea diandra. Next base: position 8,935 of record CATIWR010048921.1, on the reverse strand, counting down.
ATGAGGATAAGGATGTTACAAAAATAGGTTGCTCAAAGTACATTCACATGGTTTGCTTAATGTGAGCAAGAAAGTAAAGAAGGTTCTTGAGATGTTTGTCCTTCAAATTTTGTTTTGAAGTTAACTTTTTTAGCTCTCTCTCAAACTTGATCAATGAATGTCTTTTTGGATGCTAGATCACTTTTTGTTCTTAATGTAATAACTTATTTTTATTGAGAATAGTTTTCATAATAGATTACTTAATAAAATAGTTCTCTACTTTATTTCTGTTTAGAGCGGTTCCTTTTATAGGCTAAATAAGGAATTAGACATTAGAAAAGAGTTGTCACTTCATATTACAGCTGTGAGAAATTAATACTCGTTGAAGAAATTCAACGCTTATTGTTGAGACATCCATAATTATTGATTTTATGCATATGGGTGGTTATCTGTCAATATTTAGCTTCAACAGTTGTTGGTTGGAAGTAGTTGTTGAAGGTTGGTGATTCTTTTCTTTATTTATCCATTTCACTTTTTCTTCAATGGTCATTGGATATAAGCAATGGTCATTGATTCCATCCTTAATGTCTATTGGAGTTTGTTCAATGCTTGTTGTTGATTTTTGGAAAATACGATCTTTATGCTCTATTTTTCAAAATTTGCACAAGTGATTTAATGCTTGTTGGAGTTCTAGCAATGCCCATTGAAAGTATTTCAATGCCTATTGATTATTTGAGAAGGTACCTTATTGGGAGGTCCAAAAGTTATAGCACAAGCTAGAGCACTTTCCAACACTTGTTTATTGTCATTCGATGCCCTAAAATGGGGGTTGAATAGGGCAATGCCAAGTAAACATAATTAAAGTTGTGTGCGAAAATAATGAGAAGTCAAGAGAATCAATTTATAGAGGTTCGGCACAATCTTACCTATGTCGTCTCCTCTAGTCTTCCACTAGAGCCTTTGACTATCTAGATATCTTTCAAGTGCTATCAATCACCTTTACACTAGTAGTTTTCGGGCACTACCAAGCCATTACAAGTAAACTTTTGAGTGCTACTAAAACCATTTCCCAAAGTAGAGCACAAGTATTACCTTAAATCTTTCACAAAAATGGTTTGGATCTCCTACAATCTCTTTACCAAAAAAAAAAAAAACTTTCTCTAAAGAATTTACAACTTAAAGATGAGAAAGAATACTCTCACTCAAGCAATAAACAATACATAATACACTCATAAGAATTGATTGTCTTGGTTAAATGTTTTGAGATATGTCTTAAAGCTTATTCTTCAACTCTATTTTGAAGATGACTTTTGCAAGCTTTTGAAAATGATCTTCCTTTAAAACTAGATTACTCTTGTTTTTACCCCTTTATTAAAGAATGCTTACACAATAGAATATACTCACTTATGAATGTTTTTCTCTTTTTCTCTTATTAAAACTATTGTAGGAGAGTCCTTTTATAGGTAGAGACATGGAACAAGCTGTTAGAAAGAAGATTGTCACTCTATGTCATAAAGTAGTCATTCAAAGCCTATTGGATAGTCTTCATGCCCATTATTAGGTGAGAATACAACTTCAATAGTCATTGATTTCATTGAAATGTCCATTAGAACTAGTTATTAGAGAGAGATTTGGCTAAATGCTCATCTTTTAACTTTTTCAATTTTGTAGTCACTAACTCGTTCAACGACTATTGGAGATTCTTATTGCCTATTGGAACTCAACTTCAACTCTAATTGGGATATGGATAATGACTGTTGATGTTTCCAAAAGTATGTGAACTTGATGCTCTATTTTTCAAGATTTTCTATAATATCTTAATGATTGTTAGCTTATTTTCAATGCCCATTGAAAAGAATCCCAATGCCTATTGAATTTTTAAACATCTCCTGTTAGAGGGTCTAGAAGCTTTAGCTTTACCTGGATGCTTTTTCAATGCCCGTTGGTATAAGTCAAATGCTCGTGTCGAGACTTTGAGGATTCTGTTCATATTAAGTAACTTGGCCCAATGTCTATTGCGAAAATGCAATGTATGTTGAGGTATCGACAGCCACGCCTATTGCAAAAATGCAACGCGCATTATAAAGGTTAAATTGTAAAGCTCCAGTGTTTGAGTCATCCAGTGCTTGTTGTGCCTTAAAAGAGCTATTAATTGAGGGGTCTATAGCCTTTAACTCACTTTTGGGTGTCACTTTAGTGCTTGTTGAGAAACTTTCAACACCCATTGATGAAATTTAATGCTTGTTGAAGTGCAGTAACACCATTTGGCCTTGAATACTTATAATTTTTTTTAAGAAACTCTTCTTCTACAAGCCTTTGATCAAAAGATTGATGTACCTATAAGATCTTACACACCAACTTAAATAAGAGTTAGCTTATAGATGTGTTTGCAATCATAAAAATAAGCTTGGTTTACCAAAACTCCCAAGCTTGGTCCAACATTCTCCCCATTTTTTATTATGACAAACAATTCGTTAAGGATAAACAATCTTGCAAGGATATAACAGACACGTGCATAAGTTATAATGGATAATTTTACTCCCCCTTTGTTTTATTGTTCATGCACTGTTGGAACAAGTTATACAAACCATGTTTTTTGCAAAACAAATTCATACAAATCAAGTCACAAATCTTAAGTCATATACTTTTCGTATTTTCTCCCCTTTTTTATAACATTCCAAGTACTTTAGTTATTTCTCCCCCTTTGTCATCATAAAAAATTAGTTCATACATATAAAAACAACAAAGTACCTCAAATAGGAGAAGTAAATTAAGAAAATATGTATCTTATTAAAGAAATGTCATCCCTTAAATCAACATAGAAAATTAAAGACAAAAGAAATAAGACCAAGATAAATATGCAACATGAAGATTATGGGAGGTGAGATCCTAAGGAAGGTTTGAAGGCTTGTCCTTGGGCTCTGCTACTACATTTGACTCTGTTGGAGTAGTTGGACTTCCAAGTGTCAAATTTATCCCTTCCACAATCCATTCTATGGTCTGGTTAAAATCCTTCATATCCCTTTGAAGTTTTTGTACCCTTTGGTAAAGAGAAATAGTGGAGGATTCAACCTTTTGAACAACATTAGAGATGGTTGCTAGTTGATCAATGACGTTTTACTCAAAGTCTGAGAGAGAAGTAGCAGTAGTAGGAGTAGGAGTAGAAGTAGGAGCAAAAGTAGGAGCAAGAGCAATAGTTTTAGTTTCTTCCATAGCAGCAATCCTAGCTAGAATGGCTTCCTCAACCTCTCCATCATCCTATGTAGTTCAAGTATTTCTCTTTATTTTGGAATTCTCTTTATTAAGCCAGAGTTGAGCCTTTGAAGAATGCCTATGCTTAATAACATCTTATCAGTAATGGATTCATTGTGTGACAGTTTTTATAATGTGATATTCCTTTCCTTATGTTCTTCTGTCGTTGAGGGTATAACCTTAACATATTTGGCAATCCTAGTTATGTAATGCCCCATCACGAACTCATTCACCTTATCCACTTGACCATCTATCCTTTGCATTTCGGAATAGGGGTATGTTGACCTTTTATCTATTCTTCATGTACTTGAGAAAAATAGGTCTATGATGTTGCAATTACCATTTGATTATGCTATATTGTTCATGTTCCACATTATGAACCAATGAGCTATCCTCAAGGCTTAACTTTTTATTTTTGATGCCTTGCTTTTATTACTATTGTAGTTGCTCTTCCCATTCATGCTTGACTTCTAAAATTGGTTCACATGCACTTGAAATGGAGGAGAATGCTCTGTTATTCCAGCAATAATGGCATCAAAGCATTTTGTCAACACTTTTGGCCTTACAGTGTATTTCTTACCGAACAATTTAAATTTTATTATTCCTTCTTATGAGTATGCATGTAAATCACCTCCTAGCACTCCCAAGGTGGTGTGTGTTGGCCTAGTGCACCAAGAAGGGAGGTTGAATTGGTGGGAGATTAAAAATTTAAAAGAAGGCCAAGGTGTTTAGAAAGTTAAGAAGGAGAAGAGAGAATAATCACAAGACATTTATAGTGGTTTGGGTGTTAACAAACCCCATGTCCACTCCCATATTTTTCACAATTGGGTATTTCACTCAACTAAATTGGTGTTTTCAAGCTCACACATAACTTATATAATTTGTGTTTTATGGCTCACACACAACCCTTACAACTTGTGTTTTTAGGCTCACACAAAACCTCTCATAAGTGTTTTAGATAGGCTCACACTTCAACCTCTTACAAGAGTTTTGGAAGCTAGGCTAACTCTTAACCTACTTACAAAGGTGTTTAATGCTAACTCCAAATAATTAATAACACATAAAGAAGAGTAAAAGGAACGAGTAGCAAATTTGCAAGAGTTGGTTACAATAAATGAAATTCTCTTGCATTTACATAAGTTTGGTGGAGTATTTATAGCTAACATCCATCAAAGAGACGCTACTCAAAAACTATCCCAAAATCTCCAAATTGTGCTAGGCAGATTTTGCATTAAATGCTTGTCAGGCGAAAGTCATAGTCGTTACTGGCATTTCATGATCGCGATTTTCTAATTTACACTAATGAGAGGAAAATTACAGCCGAAAAGCTCATTTTGTGCCTAATGGCTAGTCTAAGTGTCCTTCACCCATTGGTTGTCCAAGAAATATAGTTGTTGCATTTAACCAACCACTCAAAAGTCACAGTCGCAATTGAACTTCTTCTTAGGCCAACTAAGACCTCAAATTCTTTTGTTTGGAGAGGGGACAACACTTTCTTGGGTCGTGGTTGCAATAAATGCTTCACCCTCATGATTTTTGATATTCCAATGGTTGCCTTGGACACTTAGCGTGCTATGGTTGCAAACTTGGTTCCCTCATTTGTTATTATGAAATTGGCAGTCACGACATAATATATGAATGCCACCATGAATTTTTCTGTGAATCAAGCAAGCTCCCTTCTGCTAAGTCATGGCTATGAATTCGTTTGCGAATTCTTTTGGCCTAACTCCATCCATCCTGATTGCAAGGTCACAGTTGCGATTGCGATTTAGGAGATATTGACTACAAATTTGGATGTTCTTCTTAAAGATGAAGATTTTGACTTTCATCCAACTTCCAATGAGAAAATACATTACAAATTGTAAAACAACATTTAAACAAATCATTAGAACTAATAAATCTCCATTGTCAAGATCAAAAGAGCCTTATTACTTAGGTTTGACCAACCTAGTCCAATAATTTCCCCTTTTTGGATTTTGACATCTTAGATTGATTCTTAAAGAAAATCAAATGCATGAGTTGTAAAGTTGGGATGGTCAATAATTAATTAGTCAAAGAATAATTAAAGAATTCTAAGTTAGTGAACAAACAATCAAAGTATTCTAAGTTTGAAAAAGTAAAGTTCCTATAGTTATTGCTCCCCTTCAACTTATGTTTTTCTTATGCACATTGCTCATTATCTCCCAATGTTATTCTCTACCCATTTGGCACGATAAGAAAGAGGGAAAATTGTAAAGAGTTAATGAAGTGCATAAATTAAGATAGAGTAATCATAAGGATCAAATGATATTATAAAACTAATATAACATATAAAGTGCAATCACATAAGATGAAACAATGAATTGCAAAACAAACACTTTATTTATTTAATAATATGTGTGATCACAAGCCTAACATCAAGATTACGAAAGAAACAACAAAAAAGAAATCCTAAAAACAATCTAGAAGATAGGAGAACTATCATCATCTCCAGATCCATCAAAGTCTTCATTCGCTCCTCCATTATGAGCTTCATCACCCTCTTCAACCTCTTGGTTATCCTTCTCTTCGGGTGTGTCCTCCCAATCCTCAAAATTAAGAAAATGGCACAAAGTAGCACCTAGTTTCTTCTAAAGGTCTACCAGATCACTATGTAGGTGGGAAAGAAAGAGAAACTGTCTCTTAATCATCATCATCATTTTGTTAATCTTTTTGTTGATGACAGTAAAAGTGAATTTGGGTTTAGGTTTAGGTTGGGGAGGTGGAACAGGTTGTGCTCCCTCTTCAATGGCTAGCCTTTTTCTTTTGGAGGCTTGAGAGGTCTCTAGTTTCTTTGCCCCAAAAATAGCTAATGTGTATGTATAAGAATCAGGGTGAATGGATTTAGCATTGATAAGATAGGGGAGGTCTAGAAATTTTGTGAGGTGAGAAGCTTCTTAGTGAGAAATTTTTCATTTTTCTCATTAAGAGCACCGACATAATGGTAAATAACAATGATATGAGAGGGTAGAAGAAACTGACTCTTGGGCTTTGTACTCATATGGATCAATTGATCCATAAGATAATGACCAGTTTATATAGGTTTGTTCTTGGGAAGATAAAAAAGAAAAGTAAGATCCTTTGGGATACTTTTTCATTACCATTCCCTATTGTGTTAACAGAAAAGGTGATGATACAGTGAAGTAGCTAAAAGGGTAGGGTACAAATGTATTTGGCCAAGAGGTCTTGGGGTCATGTTTGGTCTTGATAGAAATTTCGAACGAAAACTCGAAATAAATAGCATCAAGGGCGGAGATGATGAACGAAATGTCATGCCCAACTTAAAGGTTAAAAATATTTGAAAGTATCTCAAAGGTAATGTAAAAAGGGTCCCTAAAGGCTCAAAATACTAGCCCATATTGGCCAGCATGAGATTCCGCTCTTCGTCTCAAAGTCACTATGCATATAAACTCCTGCACAATTTCCTCGTATTTAGGCTCGTCATGAAAAATGAATTCGTCCCACCCCAGGTTTGAGAGAAATGTGTGGATCTCACTCTTGATGCCTAGTGACACTAGAAGGAATGTCAAGGGAATTTTTTTTAGAAGGATTATCTTAGAGGAGTTTGCCTTATATCAGTATTCCTCCTCCTTCGTGATTCTTTTCATCATATATAGAGCCAGTGGTCCAAAATGTTATGCTACTGCCTTTCCTTTCTCTGCTCTTGAGGCTTTCTTAAGGGCCATAGTAAATGAGGGAAGATTAGAATATGTTTGAGAGTGAGGAAGAAAAGAGATTAAGATTTCTAGTAAATGTGAATAAAAACATTATTTCAGGGGTTTATATAGGCCAAGAAAGGGTGTGAAAACAACCATAAATGTTCATAAAGTCATTAAATGAGGGGATGCAAATGGTTGGCAATCAAATTAGTTAAATGCAGGCAATTACTCAAATTCGTGGTTGTGACCTACAACTGGTGATAGCTAATTATGAAATATCTGAGGAACAGATAAAAAATTATTGGGAATAGTGCATTCAATGATCAAACATTTAAACAAATTTGCGGTGGGAAATGAAAGTCACGACCTCAAATTGATGGTTGATAGTTGAATGATGAGTGCCTATAAATCATGACCGTGAATCAAGGAGTAGCGATCGTGAATTACATGGCAGAAAAGATAACTATGAAAGGATAAGACTTGACTTTCTAGGTTGTGATCCACTTAATGTATTGACGCTTAATTCATGCAAATTGGCATAGAGAGGCATAATTGCACACAAAATTAAGACATCCTAAGAGATAAATATCACATACAACATACACATAACAATCATTCAAGTATGAATAATGCATCACATAAAAAGTATTCTAAAAGATCTACTTTTTCACTTCAGGGAGCTTCCATCAAGTATCCTAACTCTCTTTTAATGAAGTTCACCTTTTCTTCATTAAGAGGTTTTTTGAAAATGTCCGTAAATTAGTGATTTGTATGTAACATCCCTATCCATATTCATTGGTATTATCACATGAACATATTCATTGCATAAATGATAAGAAATCCCACATGAACATATGTATTGGATAAATGATCATTTAGTCATGCGATTTGTAGAAGCATGACAATGACACTAGCACCGTTATATTTGGGACACTTGAACATATATGTAGTGTTTGTATAGGTAAATGGAAAATTCTCTTATGTTATGTGAATGTTATAGCATCATAAATAATGGTGTTATAGAACTTATTTAGGATTATAAGGAGTACATAGGGATTGAGAGATGGATGGAGGTGCTTAAGGAGTGAAGAAGAGGGACTACAAGAGAAAAATTGAACTTCCAACCAATGGAAATGAAGCACCATGGTTTTATATTATTATAATAAGTTTATATCTGGTAATTAGGGCAGAATTAAGGGGTAAGTTGGGAGGTATTACAGAAAGAGAGTGAGAGAGAGCTAAAGAAGAAGAAGAAGAAGAAAAAGAAGAAGAAGAGAGGGAGAAGAGTGAGCTGCCTAAGGTTTTCTAATTATGAGACAATATAATTTATCTTCTTCTCAACTGAAATTAACCTCTCATGACATGTTAATCATGCATGGTTAGTGAGAATTATGGAGTAATTAAAGTAGAGCTCTTGGATGGAAGTTATAAACTAATAGAATAAGAGTTGATTATGTTGATTTTGCTGTTAGAGCAGAATTTTGGACCCATGATTTCATAACTCTAGAGGAGGAATTAGGGAAACTACAAAATATGAAAGTTGTAGCTTTATGTCTCACACAAATTTGTATGAAACATTTTTACTTGATTTTGTGTATGTGAGGAGATATGACTCCTTCAGTAAGACTAGGCCAAATCTGAATTGAGAGGATCTCAGTCTTCTGTTTTCTTATATTTTGATGGCTTTATGTTCTGATTTTTACAAAGTGTGAAACATAAAATTTGTAGGGTTATGTCCTCTCTAAACACCTATAATTGATTTGCTATGTGGAAAGAGTTATGGATCATTGATTGGGACTGACTTTGTACTGGGGTGAAACCCACCTTTCTTTTAAATATGTTTTCCAAGTATTTGATGGCCATAGATTCAGAATTTAATGATGGTCCAAACTTTAAAGTTGTATATTTATTTCTGATATACATTCCTTTGAAATATTGTCATGTCAAATTCAGCATGGTTGTTGAGATATTGTTCATTCTTTATGATTGGTTGTCAAAATGTTACAAACCTGATCACCCAGAGATTG
>CATIWR010048918.1:0-12364 GCA_949677035.1 Omphalea diandra | reverse complement strand
TTATAAACAATAATGCCTTTTCTCATTAAGAAAAATTAAAATTACACATAAGTTATATGCATTTTTTTCCATAATGTAACGTACTGTAATGTACCAAATTGAAAAGTGATTCCTTTTTTTGTTTTATTTCCTTATTTTCTTTTTTTTGCAAAGAAGAAAATTTATTTATGAGGAATTGATTTCTGTTTGTTGGCTTCATTTTTTGTTGCGAAGAATCGGGGGATGAGAAATCAAAATCTCTCTCAGAGATTTTAAAATTTTATTTTATTAAATATATATATATATATAGGATAAAATAAAATATATATCTAAAATATCCATTAAATAAAATGATATAATATATATTAAAAATTAAATAAATAAATGAAATCTATAAATAAAATAGTGTAATATATATTAAAAATTAAATAGGTAAATGAGTGAATATGAGTTAAATAAGGTTAAATGTGTATGAATACCTACATAAATATGAAATAAGTTATAAATAGGTAAATAAATAATATGTCACTTTATCCATTTTAACCTTATCCATATTTATCCCTATCCGACCATTTGCCAGTCTTAACAATAATAAAAAAATCAATAAAATAAAAAAGAGAAAAAAATATGAAATTTACATTAAAAAATTAAAAAAGAGCGTGAGAGATTTGAAATGAATATTAAAATATTCGTGAATTAGAATATCCTGATAATGATGGTAGATAGTTCGGTTCCGTGATACAACAATTGTCATAAGTTTGCGAGTTTGTTGCAATCTGGTTTGGGTCAGGTATTCGGCCTACAATTTCGAGCTCTGCTGAGATGGGCTGGGCTCCTTCATATTGTTTGAGCTTTTATCTTTTGTTCATCAAATTTTCATCCTCTCAAAAAAAAAATAAAAATATGGGCTTCAATTGGATTGGGCTTAAAAATATTACACCCGTCCTTTTTTTTTTAAAAAAAAAAAATGTAATCAATTCGTCCATATGTTCTATTATTTTTTTTTTAAGATTTTTTTCGGAAAGTTAGAAAGAATATGGGAATTACATTAAGAGGTGAATTCTAAACTAACGTCACATGAAATTAATATTTAGATTATATTAGGAAAAAAGTGATATGTGGCAATACAAAATAATTTATCAATTTTTCCATAATTTGTATAATTTTTTTGGACAATTTTTATGAATTAAAATTGTCTAAGGTGGTAGAAGAGGTATACATTTAAAATTGCTGCTTGGTATTAAAAGTTATACAAAAATTTTTGAGTGAAATTCTAAATTATATGTATAATTTATTAATTATCTTGTGATAAATTTTGCCATATTCTAAATTATATGTATAATTTATTAATTATCTTGTGATAAATTTTGCCATTATCTTAGACAATCTTTTCCATATAAAAATTTTCAACGTGATAAATTAATTATACACTTAAACAAAATTTTTATTCAGATATTAAGAAATTATATAAAATAATAATATTGCTAATTGTTCATAATATTTATTACTATTTTCCATATAAAATTTTATATATACATGTAATTTATTTAATATTTATGTAACATCTTTTATCATTTTGCATAATATTTTTTTAAAAAATGATAGATAACTAATACAATAAAATAATATAAAATATTATTTTAAAGTTTAAACTATTTGGATAATTCATTATTTACTTTGTGATAATTTTTATAATTATGTTGATATTTTTGAAGATTATAGTATTGTAATATAATATCATTAATGTTCACCGTATTAAAAATCAACATGATTAATAGCTCTTTAAATTTAACTGTGAGATTAATAGCTATTTAATAACTCTAAATATAGAACTTCAATATTACTAAATCAAATACTCATTCATATTAGGGAACTTTTTCTGAATGAGTTCCATAGTTTCTCTATGCATCACAGTGCCATTTGCCAGGTTTTTCATGCTGCCATTGATGTTGGTTTACATTAAGATTGTGCTTATACCGTTGAAACTCCACCTGGAAAAATATTGTGCCATAATAACACAAAATAATTATTCATAATCTTTTTTTGGAATAATTCATTCAGATTCTTCTGAATTTATGAGTTATTTTCAAAGCATTTTCACTTCAAAATATCGTTTTTAATTCCCTCAATTATTTTATACTTATTAGATGAACTTTCCTTTTTCATAGATCAGTTAAAGAGTGTTAGTAGAAAATTCAATCGGATAATAAAATTATAAGACAAAGATCAAATGGGTCCTCAAATTTACATTTAAATTTTAAATAAGCTTAAATTAACTTTCTCAACCTGTTTTGACCTAATTATCATAAATCTTATAAATTTTAGTTTAATTAAATTTTAATTTTAATAAAAATAATTAAAATATATTTTTCTCATTTTTATAAATGATAAAATAGAAAAATAAAGAATAAAAATTTAAATAATTTTTTTAGTTAATTTAATCCATACTTGAATTTAAAATGTGAGTTAACTATTTTTTAATAAAAATTAAACTATAATATGTTTAAATTAATAAATTTTATTAAAAAACTTATAGAAATAGTTTATCTCACCTTGATCTTTTAAAATAAAATAAAAAAAATAATTCAACTAATTTACATCATAATTATCATTGATCATGAATTTATTTAATTATTTTTTTGCGCATGCATCAATAAAAAAATAAAATTAATAAATTTTTTATTTTTTCATCTATTAAATCTACCTTATTTATAAATTTTATATGATCTATATTATAAGGTGGATGAGTGTGAGAAGAACATGTATTTACAGAATGATGCTTTTACAAGATAGTACAATTTAATTTTTTATTATCCTATGATTTTTAAGTTTGACTTTTTTTTAAATTTTTTTTATTATTTTTCTACATGTTATTGTTTAGAAGTTTTAGATAAATTTATTTCCAGTGATCTTTATAGTATAAATCTGCTGAATTATTTTTTAAAAGATAAGTACGAAGAAGTCTATTCTTATAAATTTTTAATAAAATTTATTAATTTCAAAATATTATAATATATAATTTATTAATTTTATTAAAATGGTTAATCCAATCTTTAAATTTACATATGAGTTAAATTTAAAATTATTTGAGTTTTTATTTTGATAGTTTATCATTTATAAAAATTAATTTTTATTATAAAATTGAACTAAAAATTTATAAGTTTCTACTAATTAGCTCAAAATAAGTTAAGAAAGTCAGTTTGAGTTTATTTAAACTTCAATTATAAATTTAAGGATCCAATTGATCTTTTGTCTTATGAGTTTATTACCAATTGATCCTTCTATGAACATTATCAATTAATCCATTAAAAAAGAATTCATGCAAGAAATGTGAATAATTAAGAGGCTTGGTAATTATGTTACATTCTTTTCTATTTTTATATATTTTTAAGCTTAAAGATTATATAATTGTTTTATTAGCCACAAGTGTACGTCTAACATCAACAAGTCTTATCGCATTATTAGCATCAAAGTAGAGATTAACACCACTACAGTCAGTGGAATCAAGCCTGTGTTGGCTGCCTAATGAGCCTAGTTGATCTGGCCATTTAAACATATTTATTGAAGCCTAATCTAATATCATGGAGATAGCCAATGTGGATTTTTCTTCTACTTTATATTAGACAAGATAAGATTCCCATCACGAGGAGAGGGACCCCATTTATATTAAGCCCAGTGGAACTGGATTAAGACCTTTGGTGTGGTGGCTCTTTGTATTTTAGGGCAACACAGGGAGAAATTAAATCAAAGTCTTTTACTATGATTAAGTTTGGTAGGAAACTTCCAATTTCTAACAAATGGATTCAAATCATTATTAGAACCAAAAGATTTGATGAAGAAACTGCTAGGAAACCAAAACAACCCCAAAATCCAAAATGTTCTAGCAAAGCATGAATCATGAGAAGACAAGAATACGCACCAAGCGCAAAATTTTCAACTATTGTTTACCTCTGTCTTTGCCTTCGTGTCTTATTTCCTTGTACCCATTACTATAAATATGCTAATGCAATCCATTTCTCATTCATAAAACCGTGTCCTAAAATTGCAATATTTATTTCAATTTTTTGCGTTTACTTGATACTGCCATGTGCTTTGCGTTTTGGAGGTGAGATGTATAGGAGCTAGAACTAATGCTAAGGGCCACTAATCCACATTTGACTTCTGTATTTCGTTTGCTTGCAAATTCCTTGTGATCAATTATTTTAGAAGAGATATATACTAATAGTTTTATAATTTCGCGTAATATAAAAAAATATATTCATAGCGCCATGAAAAAGTATATATAATTAAGAATATAAAACAAAATAGAAGATACAAGAGAAAAATATTGATTATTAGTAATATAAAAAGCTACTTAATAAATTTTGGATTTCATTAGTATTAAAGTCATTTCAAGAATTATGCAAAGTTATAAATTGGCAGTCAATCTAAACAAAATTAATAAAAAAATAATAGAAAAGCTAAAGAGTTCATGGCTTGGGGCATGTTTATGTCTATTATTTAGGGATTAATATAATTATTGCTTCCCATATTTTATCCCCTAGCTAAAATTGCAATAAGAAATGATATATTGCTTCTTCACATTGCTTTATATGCACTCCTATTTTTTTTTTTCAAAGAAAATCTCATCATCATAATTTTTTGGTGGACACATGGAAAACCCATTAAGAATTTTCTATCCTCTAAACTACTTTTCATTTGCATAATCATAGTGATAGAGGAACATTCAACTGATTCTACATCTCACCAATTACACCACTATCTTTCCTCACTTTTATATTATAGGCAATCAAAACCAAGTTTGAAACAGGGATAGTTTAGCTTCATTAGGGTTTTAAATACCCTAATAATAATTCAATTTTCATTCCAAAAAATTCCTTTCCTTTCATTTTCTATCTTATCTTAACTTTTCTTAGTTTGGATTTTTCTGCCAATAGAATTCCCTACCAATCAAATGTTCTCTCCCTTCCACACCTTTTCTTCCTCAATTATTCTTGGGTTTTTGTCTGTTTCACTAGCCAAGCAGCCCATGTAGATAAATGACTTAAGGTCAAGCTAACCCCAAATGAACCTAGAACCAATGCGTGTGTACGCCACGCACTAATTAGATGCTCACATTTGGCTTATCTTTATCTTGACGCTTTGAATATCCAAAATGAATTAACGAGGTTTAGGTTAAAAATGTAAAAATTTATAAAAAAATGAAAAATTGGAATTTAGAGGTTCGAAGAAGATCTCTTAGTAGGGACTCCAATAGTACAACTAAATGGGGTTAGGAATCAGCATGAATGTCAGTGCAAGAAAGTAAAAAGCCCTTTGCAGGAGATCCTAATTCTAGCCTTTAGGGACAAAACCGGCAAAAATACAATTGAATATTTCGGATATCCTTTGGCTTCTTTCTTCTGTTTCATTGTTCTTCTAACCTTTCTTTTTTCTTTCTTTTGTTTGAATCAATTCTGGTTTTTTGTTGGGTAGGGCTCTTTTGCTGCTGCCATGTTACCTGATGTACTCAAAGGAAGATTCTTCTCCACTCCTATGTAATAGAAACATATGGAAGAATAAAATGGTATAATAATCTCTCTTAGTATAAAAGGTTCGTATAAATTTATTTGTTTTGTTATTAATTTAGCTCTTATTAAGATTTAAATTTAAAATTTTTAGCTTTAAAAATGACTCTAATATTACTGTACCAAAAAATATATAATATAAATTAATTAGAATATAAACTTTGTGATAAAAAAATAATTAAATTCTCCAAAAACACGAGTAAGGTTTTCCTCAAAAGAAGAAAATGATCAAACCTTTTTTTTTCTTTTGTTTTCTTTAATCCAATGATGTTTAAAAATTTTTGATACTTTTGCAATATCTTATAATTTTGGTGGTAAGAGTTCTTTCCTTTTCCTAATGTCATTTTCAATCATTTTCCTCATTTCCTCTAATATGACGTTATTCCAACATATGCACATGACTTTTGATATCAATGAATCGAACGTGTATAATAATAGAGGCTTACTGTCAAATTAAATGTCCTTGGTACATAAGCCTTGAATTATTCAGTTCAAGCCTTTCCTAGTTTTATTTAAGCCTTGAATTATTCAGTTCAAGCTTTTTCTAGTTTTATTTATTTGCTTTTGGTGTTGTTTCATTTTAGCTGTATTTCTTTGGCAAATGGTCAAAGTACCACATGCAACATTAGAACTAAACAAAGTGCTTAGTTAATCAACCAAAGTCCTT
This sequence comes from Omphalea diandra, assembly GCA_949677035.1. Classification (NCBI taxonomy): domain Eukaryota; kingdom Viridiplantae; phylum Streptophyta; class Magnoliopsida; order Malpighiales; family Euphorbiaceae; genus Omphalea; species Omphalea diandra. The sequence continues at coordinate 6,151 of CATIWR010048918.1, read as the reverse complement.
AATTAGATAATTTAATCTTCTTAATTTCTATGTCAGAGTGATTAATTAATTAATTAATTAACTATGAATGATGCATCTGTACTTCTATTAAAGAATGAACACATTAGCAAATTTTTCCAACAAGGGGAAGAAGGCTGTCTCAACAGTCAATGGATTGCTTAATTTTCATCTGCAAAGATGATTCTAAGGTATAACAAAACCCTAAGTAAATGAGTTACATTATTATTATTATATGGGACTCCTTCACTTTCAATGTCTCGTTATATATCTCAAGGTTGAGAGAGAGTGATTAATCCATGCCCATGTGGATATACCTCAAAAATTGAGAGTAATGGCGTTAGATAGATTGGCTTATTAGGACCGACAAAAACATTGATAATGAATGGAGTAAGTAACAAGTTTAGTCGTTCACACCACATGACATATTGTTGCATTTTGAAAATTCCATGCAATAAATTATTGCTCCTTTTGAATGTGTGGAGTGGAGTGAGATATAAACAACCTGTTTGCCGTTCTTTTTGAATATTCATTCTACCTACTCATTAATTAATAATACCATTAAAATTATGTTTAGATTTCAACGAAAATATTTTATTTTGCTGTAAATTTTATGCTCTAAATGTTGATCACCAATCAATTAGAAAATTATTAGTTTGTATGTAGTGACACAACCTAGCTGAAGGAAATAGAATTTTTTTCAAAAAAAATTTGAGAACTTGGGGAAAGCATATGTTGGTAGAAGGTCAGCAAATCAATAATTTTTTTTCTTAAAAATATAATGAAGATTGATGAAGGAAGGAGTAAGATGGGGAAATTTTTTTTTTTTTTTTTAAATTGAGAACTAGGAGAAAGCATAGGTTGGTAGAAGGCCAACAAATCAACATTTTTTTTTAAATTTTTTTCTTAAAAATATGAGGAATATTGATGAAGGAAGGAGTAAGATGGGGAAAGTTAATCTTTTCTTTTTGGTGTTCTACCGTCACCTACCCTGCCAACCTACTTCTCTTTGCACTAATTATAGTCAACACGCAGTTAAACCAATCGTGGGATTTACACAAGCAACCAGTCATAGCTCTTAATTTTTTTGAAATAATGTGATTCAATTTGCGATTATATAATTTTAGAAACAATTTTAATATGATTAAATTAAAGATACATTGTTCTTAATCATAATTAATTAGTACATACACACCCAGTAAAATCCAACAGCATATAAACAAAGATTAATTTGGAAAAGGAAATTAAGTAGAGAAGTGGTTTCCTAAGATAATATAGGAAAAGGTTGGGTGTGGGCGATTAGATGTCTGTAATTGATTCACTTATTAGCCAAAACTCTAAAACATTAGGTTTATAAGTCTTTTAAATTTATTTACACTTTATAAAAATATTTTTTCAATATCGGATATCGAACACTTATTATTTTTCAATAATTGTCACATGTTTTGATTAAAAAGAAAGTAGAAAAATACAAAAATTATATTAAATGATTAGCTAAAAATTGACTCCATCTTCGATTTTATTTTGACTGTGTGATACGACATTGAATTTTTAGACATGCCATCAAATTTATTTCTTACTTGAAACAAAAATTGTCTCGAAAATTATATTCAATATATATCCAATAATACACTGGAGCAAATTTAGTTATTAATTAAAAAATTCAAAATGTTAAAAAAATTAATCACTGTTCTCATGCATAATGATTTAGCATAAAGTTTTTATAATGTAAATCAGGAGACATTGGAAAAGTTATGAGCTTTTAAGCTTTCTAATAGATTAAGAAAAAAAAAAGAAAAAAAGTAGTGAATAGAAAATGGTCCATTGATGCTTTGCCCGACCTTTGCGCCACATTAGCCTTTTTGGAGGGCTGGTAATTGGTATATTCTAGAAACCCCAAAAAGAAGAGTGGGCCACACGGATGATGTGGAGGACCAAACTCCTTCATGATAAGTGGGCCCTAGTATCTTCTTAACATACGTGTCAATACATCTTCTAATCATACCAAACTCTACATTCAATCCAATGGTGATAGAATGTTAGTAAATTAATTCCTAAATGCATCCAAGCAGGATATACTTTATATATACTCAAATTACGCTAAAAGTTGTGAATCGTCCACCAAATTCCAACTCTGTGTTATTAGGTTCATCACATAATAGTATTATTTTGGCAGTTGGGTCTTTTCTGTATGAGTTTGGTTGGTTGTACTAAAAGGTTATTTCCCTTTCTTGATTAGGCACAAAGCATGACCAAAGGTTCATTTAATGGCCTATGCTTCTTCTTTTCATTATAACCGTTCATGCAACTTGTGGAACATGATAAAAAATTTGGTGTTTTTATTTTATTTTATTTTTTTAGACAATAATTGATTTATATTGTATTTTTTTGAACGGTCAAATTCTCATTTTTAATCATAGGTCAGCAAATAATTGATTTCCCAGCTAAGAAAAAGAAAAATATTTAATCATAAATTACTTCAAATTTTAAGAGAAATATCAATATTAACTATCTCCTTCAGTACTAAAATAAAATAATAATAATTAATTATTGAGAGGCCGTGTAAGAGTAAAATTTTATGAATTAATTAGATTCAACATAAGTAAATTTATTTATATTTTATATTCATTTTTTTATTGAATATATCATAATAACATTTTGATTGATTAATATGTACTTCATTCGTTTTATAATATCTGTCATTTAAAAAAAAATTGTTTCAATCTAATTATCATTCTATATTATGAATGTAACATTAATTGCTTATTTTTCAAATTTATCCTTATCATCATATCTTCTTTCTCTTCTAAATAAATATTTTCTTGATAATGCTAATGAAGATTTTTAATTGAATATAATTAAAAGTATATTAGTTAATATTAATTGAACTAATTTTTAATTAATTATTTTTTAAGTTAAATATATAACTTTAAAAGTACAAAATAATGTAAAACAGAAGGATTATATATATAGTTAGTAGTTAGATATTATTTGTTAGGGGGTAAGTGGACAATAAAAAGTAGCTCTCCTTGAAAAGTGCATCTTTTTGAGGTATTTGATTTGCATGATAATTAAATTTCTTCAGAGAATGGTCCAACTTCGCTTTAGTTGGAAGAGATGTAGGAAGTTGCATTTTCTATGGAATGATGAATTTACCCTTTACTTAAAAAAATAAAAATAAATCTGAAACGTTATGAGCTTTTTAAAAGTAATAAAAATTAATATACTCTACACCTAAATAATTAAATATTAATGATATTCAATATTTAATAGTATATTAATAATACAGATTGTTTAGAAATATATTTAATAATATTATTGTATTGTTTTACTTATACATTTTATTATAGATTTTTATATGTTGATTTTTAAATTGAATAAAAATGTAGGACGATATTTTTTTTTATTATTAATGATATATTTTCAAGTATTATTTTTTATTATTGAAAAATTCTCTTATCTAATATATGATAAACTTTTGCACTGTACTTTAATTTTATAGACGGTGTCGTTGTCTTTTATGGCATATACATCAAATAAAAAAAAGTATACTTCTTATAATGTCATTAATTGAACCAAGCACCCAATGATTATATACTTTTTAGGAAATAGCTTTTCAAAAAATACACATCTCAAAAAGTAGGTCATAGTAAACCAAATAAAACCTTAATATTTACTAATTTAAGAATTCATCCATAAGTATTGCAAGTTCCTTGATCTCTCGAATAATTTGATTACAATTAATGTATAGAAATTAAAAAAATTCACCATACAAGTTCTCATTAGTACAAAATTGATTGAAAGGAACTTCTTTCCAAAAAAAAAAAAAAAAGATTGAAAGGAACTTAATTATATTAACTTAAAAAAATTAATCTGAAGATTCTGACAAGTATTTACTATACACTAATAATTACTATCAAATGTGTGTAATTTTTTTAGAAGTATTATTTAGGTTTAGTTAATGCTTTGCAAGTGAGCTTATTCCATACCATAAGAGCATTAATTATTTTTTTAATTAAAATTAACTAATCTCCAAAACTAAGAGAGTTTATACAGTATGGTGTGGACTTACCCATGACGCGTTCATCACACGGCACCGCCACACACACAGGAAAGGGCTCCACTCATCTCCTCACCCATATCTTCCCTTATAACAACAAAACCCTTCCTCTCAAACATAATACCATATTTTCATTCCTATACTCTTCTTCATCACCATCACCACTATCATCATCATGTCTGAAAAAGACTGCGGCAACCACGGCAAAAGACGCCGCAGACTCTTCCGCCAAATCTTCGCTGGCATCTTAATCTTCCTTTTCCTGGTCCTCCTCACTATCCTCATCATCTGGGCCGTCCTCCGCCCAAGTAAACCCCGCTTCGTCCTCCAAGACGTCACCGTTTTCGCCTTCAACGCCTCCGTCCCCAACACCCTCACCTCCAACTTCCAAGTCACCTTCTCCTCTCGCAACCCAAACGACAGAATCGGTATCTACTACGACAGGCTCGAAATATACGCTACCTATCGCAACCAGCAGATCACTCTCCGGTCAGCCATCCCGCCCACCTACCAAGGCCACAAGGAAATCAACGTGTGGACGCCGAACATCTATGGCACAGCCATCCCTGTCGCGCCCTACAACGCCCTCGCTCTCAGCGAGGACCAATCTGCAGGAATGGTGCTGATGATGATCAAGATGGATGGGCGGGTGAGATTTAAAGTTGGAACTTTTATTTCTGGTAAGTACCATTTGTACGTTAGGTGCCCAGCTTATATCCAGTTCGGAAGCAGGACTGCCGGAATTATTGTCGGTGAGAATTCTGTTAAGTACTCGCTGCTGGTCAGTTGCAGTGTTAGCCTCTGAAGAAGATTATAGAAGAAAGGAAATTAAGATAAGTTGACTTGTACGGACATTAAGAAATTCCCCCCCTTCCCAAATTTCCCTTTTTTTTTTGGTTTAAAATTTATTTACTTATTTTTCTTCTTTTTATGTGTCATATAAAAATTAATGGCTCTCTTTTCGATGGATGATAAGTCTTAAATACTGTATGTGTAAATTTTCCCAATAAAGCCAATAAATGATGGAAGAAAGGGAAAAAAAAAAAAAAAAAAGAGAGAGATTAGTTTAATCTACAATCTGTGCAAGTAAGTTGTATGAATTTTACTATTATTATTATTATTATTATTAATCTATGATGGAATAATTTATGAGGTTATTAATAAATTAGAAAGTATGGTGATTGATAAATAGCAAATGGGTGGAGGTTGTGGAGTCACTATCTTTCATTAATTTTATAAATACACTCACTTCCTCACACTATTTTATTGACGTTTACTTGATTATTCTTGAATCTTTAAACTTTTTAATTTTAAAGTAAATTTAAATTAATTGGAAGTGAAGGAATTTGTCTTGACAGAAGCAACATAACTGTGTTCTTTTCTTTTTTCCCCCTTTTTTTAAAGGGCAGAAGCAGTGTAGCAGTTGCATGAGTAACTGGGTACAATTATTTTCCATGATGATTGATATGCGATTGGGATGATTTTAGTTTATTTTATTATGGGATAAAATTTTAACCATTAAATAAAATTTGCTATAATTATTTGTGACTGACTTTAGTATAAATGAATTTTATAATTTTATGTAATTTATTTTATAAATGCATATTTTATTTTGGTATAAATGAAAATGCATTTGAAATTTTATTTTATTAAATCTTTGGAATTGGTTATAAAAAAATTAAATGTTATCAAATTTGATAGAATTTGCAAATAAATTTTAAAATTGTAAAGTTTTTCATTATAATAAAAATACTCTTAGTTAAATATTTTTTTTTCTTTCTCTATCCTATTTCTTTCTTCTGTCTCTATTCTATCCCTATCTATTTTTTGCTTATATATTTTTATATTTATAAAATTTTTTAGAAAATAACATAAAGATATTTTTATAAAATAATAATATTTTATTGAATTCTACTCTTAAACCAAATATGAATTTTATTTTTATTTTGTAGTATATTAAATATAAAAATTTATTTGTAAATAAAATGAATTTTGAGTTAGAATTGAACCAAAGACAATATGACAGTTAAATAATAACAATAATAATAACATCTTGTACAATTTTAAATGTGGACACATCAACGGTGTAGTCAT